>CANNZV010005871.1:0-22742 GCA_947561585.1 Caprella mutica | reverse complement strand
GTGTACGTATAATATATATCATGTATTATATATAAGACTATGAGTTTAATAAATAGTAAATAAAACACATGTTCCTTAATTTATATGTAGCTTTTAATTTACAAAAGCCAACAACATGAAAGGAAACTGTAAAGTCACCTAGATAAAATCTGTAAATTGCATAATGATCAGTGATATATAAGGTACATTTTACATTTAAGTTATTTTTCCAATTTGTTACACATAGATTTAAAAAAATGATTTTTTATGATAAATTCATTTACATATATTTTTCAAAATATTATAAAACGGAATGCAAAAAATAAGAAAAGTTGTAATCTAGTTTATGTAAAATGTATTAGGAATCCACTTCCTAAACCGGTTCGTTTCTATCTCTTTTAGTTTTCGAGGAATTACCATGTTTTCGAAGTACCCCCCCCCCCCCCAGTGTTAGAAGAAGAGGGGAGGGGATGGAGGGGTCGTACAAACATTTTCATAAATAAGAATTTCTGCATTGGTCATGATAGAAGCATATGTGACGCTTCAAATTTCTATCATTATTAATAAAAAAAGTTAATAAAAAGTCATCGAGTCCCCTTAAAGTTCTCTTGTCACTCGGCATTACAATTAATATTTAAAATTAAATTAAACTTTAGATAACGCGATGCTTTGTCTTTCGGAGAAAGAAACAAAGAAATGATATTTTACATATGGTTTATAAAAAGTAATACACTGTGAGCATTCACAGCCAAATTATTATTGATTACATGTAAATGTATGTTAGAACTCAATTAAATGACTAGAAGACAAAGAAAATATAATGTTTAAATAAATACTCTAGTAAAAAGAACAATTATCTGAAAAAACAAGAGCCTTGACAAAAATTCAGAAAATGATACAGTGTGTGATGAACTGTTGTAAAGAAAGGGAAGAGTAAAGGCTGTACAAACGTATAAGGAGAGTAGAGAGTACAAGCTATACAAAGGTAAAGAAAGGGAAGAGGGAAGAGTAAAGGTTGTACAAAAGTAATGAAAGGGAAGAATAAAGGATGTACAAAGGTATAAAGAAAGTAGAGAGCAAAGGTTGTACAGAAGTAAAAAACCAAACTTGTTCAATTGTATCAGAAAAAGCTACTTAGTATTTTTCCATCAATCAAAAGAAAGCAAATTCATGCAATTTCTAGAGTTAGGATCATTAAAGATCAAAATTACGAAAATTTTATTCGCATAAATCGTAGTCGATACCATTTGCTGTCAGAGTCAAGAAAATAAATTCATTTTTGGAGAAGAAGCAATTTTAGTGTCAATATTGATTTATATTTGCAGTTTATAATTTTGAAATTTAAATATTATTTTCGATTATTGAATCGGAAAATCAAGGGTTGAAAAATCGATTGTTGATTAACTCTGTATTTTTTCGTCAAAAAATCGAGTGTTGGTTAACCCTGTATTCTGTCGAAAAATCCAGGTGTCGAAAAGTCCCATGTTGATCAACCCTGTATTCTGTCGAAAAATCCAGGTGTCGAAAAATCCCATGTTAATTAACACAGTATTCTGTCGAAAAATCCAGGTGTCGAAAAATCCCATGTTGATTAACCTAAAGAAAATTTCATCTTTCTTTCCCCAAAAATAAGTAGGACAATATTTTAACTTTTGTTGTTTCCTAATTTTAAATTTGTCATTCTGTAACAAAATGTATTGAATATTGTAGAAAAACATAATCTTTTTTCTCAATGCAAGCTCCACTCGGAAGGGACTCAACTTATAACTGCGTTGTCTCTTTTCAAATTCTCTCATACTTTTTCAAATATATTTTATTGCTACTTTCACAATTTTCAATTAATATGATAAAGTTTGCGGCAGGCTATTCTAGAGAAGTGTGTCGTTATTTCCATCAAGACATAATTTCTAATTTCAAATTGAAAAAATGAACCCCAAAACATTAAAAAATTGTCGATCTTTGTTTTTTGGTAATTTTGAAATATGTGATAAACCAAAAAAAATCTGAAAATATCTCACGATAAGATCATCCACAATAGCGTTACCTGCCATACGAGACAGAAATAATGAAATTAAAACTAAATTGAAAACATAGTAGTAAAATCACAATTTTGAAATTTTGAGAGAAAAAATGCATTAAATTTCGAAACAGAAGTTTCTTAGAACTAAATTTTACATATATTATCAAAATTTCAGTCAAATTAGACTGTGAATAAAATTACGGTTCAGAAACTAAACACTCCCCTACAGGTAAGTTCACAGTCTTCAGTTCTTCGTACCTTGTTATGTCCTGGTTAATTTTGATTTTTAAGTAGCAGTATGCTCTAGAGTAGGATTGGGCAGGCACATATTGTGTTTCTCAGTGCCGAAACATGGAATCTCAGTGCCGTTACCATTTTCTTTTCGTTTTTTAAATGAAGAGGAAACTCGTAATTAAAGTGAGGAGGTATTTTATATTGAGGTAGGTTCTTACAATGGTACTTATTTAATGATATTTCGCACACAAATATTGGTAGCAGATTTATCATTTGCATTAAATAATTCCTTTTAATATAAAAATAAAAAGAATTAATAAATGATATTTAATTATTATGTTTTTATTTATGTGAAAATAACTCACAATAAAAACAAAAATAAGTTATCTTGCATAAGTAATAATAAGTTACTCATAAATTCACAGGACAATACTTAACTTATTAAAAAGAGGGAATTTAGAATGATTGCATAAATTCTTACCACAGTGTCCCTAGAGTCTTAGACAAACGTATAAAATATATACAAATAATTGATCTAAATAGAAAAAAGACAGATATAAATTATTTAAATACCGACACTAATGTAACAATAAACAAAAAATACGTTATTAACATATAAAATTGACTATCAAAGTATCAAGGTCATGACAAATATACAGTTCATTCTACAATTAGTTTACCATCCTTTTCTATATTATACATGTAATTTATAAAGCAGTCATGGCTAAAAATTCTAAATTTTCTTTGGAAGAAATTGAAGCACCGTTTCCCTTGTAGGCACCTGTTCTATCTCAGTACCAAAAGAGCACTGACTGCTGTATTTGCCCACCCCTGCTCTAGAGATATCATAATTTTAGCTGACAATATCTTGTACCAGTATAACTACCTAATAAATACTGTCCTAGAGATGCTAGCTGAAGCAGATGTGACATCACTATCCCTGGGTATATACTACATTAGAAAAAAATCAGTAAAAAAAAGAAACAATATATTTTTTATTCTTAAACTCCAAATAATTGTGCAATAAATCAATATTGTCTTCATATATATTATTTTCGAACAACAAAAAGGAATTTAAATATAAAGGAATTGAAAAAACAATCAAAAAGGAAAGTGGTTTCAGGAACAAATTCATTCTTGAATACAGTCCCATTCCATGGATAGGAATAGAAAATGAAGAGATGATAGTAAATGAAGGAACATAGTTACATATAACATAATAGTGAACGATGTACAGAAAAGCTCTCGTAGTAAACTAAAGTTACATTCCAAGTTTGCTTGGTCTAGTACGAAACTCACTGCGCTTTCGAAAAGTGAGAGGAAACATATTTAGAAACAATATGAAACTTTTTGTTTTAATTATAAAAAATAAAAAAAAAAAATTCAATTATATCATCATTTTGAGAAATTAGAAAATAGTAATCACTTGATCTAGTTTACTGTAATTCTTCAAATCAATTCTTTTTAGCACAGACTTTGCCATCACGCCTACTACAAACTGATCCTTGTGTTTTATCTAAAAAAGAGCATATAATAAATATGATACACTATTCGAATTAGAGATTTATCTTGAAGATAGTATTGTAATTATTACTCCTTGTGATAGTTACACTAGAATAACTGTCAGGTGACTAAAATAGTGTTTAAATAGCTCTATCCCCGGGTCAAGGAACGATTGAGGACTCTGAATCTAGAATTTGTCCGTGAGAGGCACCTTAAATTGGAGCTCTGACTCAGCGAGATGGTACGTTGAGAGACTGGTTTTCTACGAGGGTTTGCTGTACCATAAAATGTTACACACGTTTCTATACTCATTATTTTAATTCTAATTATATGAAAATTTGACAATTATATTTCTTTTTTAAATCATTTATTTCCATTACTCATCACCATGTTTATTTAGCAAAAAAATATCAGAAAATTTAGTAAATATTCATGACTTCGATTAATTTTATCGCGCGCTTAAATCGAAGCTATTAGATTTTTCCTCATCGTTGGTGTATTAAATGAATCTGCATTGTTGAAGAAATAATCTAATTCGCTATCATTGAAAGGTTTGAATGTAAAATTAAATTAAACTTATGTATTTTCGTTCATAAGTAACAATTGTATAACACTAATTGATATCAATGAAACGTGAAATAAAAAATATCAGATTTTTTTTCTTTACTAATTTCCCTTCCACTGTCAATAAATCAAGGCTTGCAGGGTTGAGTCAGAGTTCAATGTATGGTATCAGGACGACACAGCCCTGGGAGATACACCGGGGAGAGTTTTGGAGGACGTAAAAACCGTGATAGATGGGTTGAGTGCCATCGGACTTGAAGTTAATAGCGCGAAATGTGAGCTGACCATTCTCGATGATACTGCCCCTGGTGAAACAGAATTGTTGTTCCGGGCAGTGCTTCCAAATATCAGAGTGGTTCATAAGGATAACTGCTCCTTGTTGGGTGCGCCTTTAAGTGACTTGGGTATCCCCGAGGAGATTTTAAGGAAGGAAGAAGATCTGGATCTCATGGTCTCTCGATTGCGGGAGGTGGATAACCATCAAGCCTTCTTTTTGTTGAGAAATGTTTTCTCCATTCTGAAGCTACAATATGTTCTGTGGACTTCTCCAGCATACAAGCACGTAGTCGAACTTAGCTGCTTTGATGAATCACTTAGATCTGCCGTTGCCAGTGTGACCAATGTAGAGATGTCAGCTGATTCTTGGGTTCAGGCAACTTTACCGGTTGGCCTTGGTGGACTGGGTTGTAGGAGAGCTGGGGATATTGCCTTACCTGCTTTTGTGTCTTCAATGTATTCTGTGAGTGATTTGGTTGAACTATTCTTTCTAATATTAATGTAGTCGATACCGGAGAGCTTACGGATGCAGTTGGGACATGGAGGCAGGGTTTACAGGCTGGTCTCCCGGTACCACTCCATGAGTCCAGTCAAAAATAAATGGGATACACCACGGGCTCATTCATTAATGGAGAGTCTGTTGGCTAGAGCTGATCAGGTGGCAAGGGCATGACTGTTATCTGCATCACTTAAAGAAACTGGAGGGTAGTTGAACGCGATTCCCATACCGTCATTGAGTACACAGCTCGATCCATAGGTCCTGAGGGTAGCCATTGCTCTCAGAGTTGGTGCCAGAGTTTGTGAACCTATTTCTTGTCGCTGTGGTAGTGGGATGGATGTCAGAGGACTACATGGCCTGTCTTGTAGGTACAGTTCTGGCCATCACCCAAGACATGCAGCAATGAATGATGTGGTAAAACGGGCTTTGCAGAGAGCAGGACTCCCTTCAGTACTTGAGCTTCCTGGGCTTGACAGAGGTGATGGTAAACGCCCAGATGTTATTACTGTGTTTCCTTACATGAATGGAAAGAGTCTGATTTGGGATTGCACGTGTGTCGACACATTTGCCGAGACACACCTCAATGATTCCGCAGTTGAAGCCGGATCAGCTGCCGGGGCTGCAGAGAACCGTAAGCGTCAGAAATACTCCGCCCTTGGAGATGCATACATATTTGAGCCAATTGCTATAGAGACCACAGGAGCGTACGGTAGTACGACCTCCTTAATCATGAAGTCCATAGGTAGACGCCTTGTTGAGACAACGAATGATCCGAGGGAGTCTGCCTGGTTCCAACAGCGAATGGCTCTTGCGATCCAGAGAGGGAATGCCTTCAGCATCCTCTCAGCTGCGAAAGGGAGGTTTTAGAGGGTCGGATCCATCCCTTCAGGGAACTCAACCCCTCACTCGTAGTTCCTGAAGGAATTTCATCTTCAGTAAAGATTTTATCCTTCTTGTTTTTTAATGGAAAAATATTGTCTTTTCGAACAAACAAAAAAAAATCAATCTTTTGAGAATAAAATTTGAATTTCGAAAATAAATTCATTCTCAATATTAACATCAAAATAAAATGACTGCGAACTTGCGGAAGAATAATTCAAAACCAAATTCAGATTTATGGTGAAATTACACTTTCCTGCTCAAATTCTTCTATATCTTCTGTCAGATATGATAAATGATAATACACCACACAGAGAAGAGTTAAGTATACATGATATTTTACCTCATTAAAGAATTACCAATGAGTAACCCATTAAACTTCAATATTATTTGTAAGATCAGCTAATGCATGCTACTGAATTGATAAGCTTTTCTTTATCAGTTAAGATAAGAAGCTTCCGTCATTCAACACATTTTTTTTTTGGACGCTCAATGTGGTAATATGTAACCATGAATAAACTAATACAGTAAACCCTCTTAGTATAAACCAACTTTGTAATAGACAAACCTTGTATTAATACCAAGATAATTTTAAACAGTACGAAATTCTATTAGATGATTACTGGGCAATAACCAATCATCCAACCAAATTTAAGGCAATTTGGTTTAATACTTTTTGAGTTATTGAGTTATGAATGATCTTGACCTTTGACCGGATCACTCACAAAATTCTACCAAATTAACCAATCATTCCACCTAATTTCAGGCAATTTAGTTGAATACATGTTGAGGGACGCAAATAACAAGAAAAAAAATTACCTTACGCATCAGCAAAAGTGATCAATATAATTTTTTCATGGCTGTACAAATTTAAAAAAATTTGATTTGAAGATTTACAGAAAACTATATAGATACAGTGATGACTTAGCGAATTCATTAAACTGAGAGTTATCGTGTTATAATATTACAATAAGTGAACGACGTCCACTCATAGAGCGCATACCTTCGCCGCCGTATTTAATCTTGACCATCCAATAATTTTCATTGAGTTATAAATGACTATGACCTTTACCTGTTCACTCCTAAAATATAATCTAATGGTATCTGAGTGGTGACCAACCGTCCAACCAAATGTCAGGCAAATTGGTTGATTACTTGTTGAGTTATAACTTATAAATTACTTTGACTTTTAACCCGATCACTCCCAAAATCTAACTAAATGGTTCGTGCTTATTGACCAATCCTCCCACCAAATTTCAGGCAATTATATTGAATTTTTTTTTTGAGTTATTGAGTTGTAAATGACACTGACCTCGACCTTTCATCGAATCGCTCCCAAAATTTCACCATATGGCTCCTGGTAACTGACCAATCGTCCCACTAAATTCCAAGCAATAATTTGGTGGACGACTTTTTGAGTTGTGACAAATAAATAAATAAATAAATAAATGCCGCCTGAAATATAACCTTCCGCTATTTGCGAAGGTAATTATTATAATAATATACATCTTACTTCTAAATGATTCTTTCCCTCCAAATTATTATTTTCGTCACCTCAATTTTCGTCACCCAGTAACCTGATCATTTTTAGAGAAAACGGTGTCTGTCTGGTAGAATTGTAACTAAGTGAGTTTTCAAGAAGAATGACTAAATCAAGAAAGCATGGTACGGTACTTTGGTTTACTACGAGGATTTGCTGTATATCAAATCAACGGTTTTTTTCATTTCATTTTAAAATTTTCTGTATTAGAATTGTGATTTATCAAAATGGTGTGAAATAGCGCAACTAAATTTATCATTATCTTTAGGCACACATAATATAAATATGTAAAAGTAAGAATTATTTTTATTGATATAGCTACAATTACTTGAGTCTCAATTTGAATTCTATAATAACCTATAATATTTATTCATTCATAGTAATTAAAGAATCTGTAAATTACTGATATTTTAAAATCTGATTCTTTCTATCCATAATTATCAATTCCATCGATTTACTTGACATAAATAAAATTCCATTCTATTCAAAGATAATTAAATATAAAAAGTGTTAAATTAAAGATTGAATATTCAAAGTATGATAATCTGTGTATAAAAAAGCTTTGCTTTTTCATATACAACAAAAGAATATTTAAAACCTGTTCAGTTAGAATTTTTTTTTTATTGTAACAATCAGAAGTCATTGTAACGCACGAAATGCAATAGTAATTATGTTGCATAGAAAACTAGAGATTTCATTTGAAAAAATATATTCTGTTTCTTTTTTTTTTTCCTTTTTTAATGTTTGAAGTCACAATGACCAAAAGGTAGAATATATAAAAGTGGAGTGAGGAAAAGTGAGTCAGAGGACAAAAAATATCCGGATATAGTTTTTGACTATCCAGAATATATTATCCTGACTATATAAAAAAATATCGAAAAATCGTATAGTCTGTCATTTTGACAGGTAATGCACTAGAGAAATCTGAATAATAGTAGAATAATAATAAAAAATAGAGAGAATTTTAAAATAAAATCCAGATGACAAAATATCAGAGAAACATTCGAATAATAAAAATCTGAATTAAAACTCCCGATAATTAAATAATTTATAAAGTCTCAATAAAAAGAAGAAATCCTAATTATTTTAGAAATATCTCAATTATTTATTATGGATAGTATTACAGATGAAAATTTATTATAGTCCATCATTTTTGACGGGCGATATACTAGTTGAGAGAATTAAGGAGTTACGACTGAAATGAAGACACTGTAACTATTTTTATATATGTATTAAGACATCATAAAGGATATATGACATGGAACATTTAATTCCATGTTACTTACAAGAAATTATCCTCTTTTTCACTTTGCGTCTGATGCACACAACACTTACTATCAAACACTTAATTGAAATGTGAATTCAAAACCATATCTAGACTTTTGCTCTAGATCTTAATTACTCATTGTGATGTTATTTACTGTTATCAGTTAAGCAATATTGGTCATCCTATTATGAAAGAGAAACTGGATATTCTAAAGATGTAGTCATATACAAATGATTGTAATTGTCCTAATTTATATTTTTACGATTATTTACTTTAACTGTTCACCACCTCAATATGTTTATATTTTTTAAACAAATATGTTTGTTACGCATATATTTGAATGACTGTGTCATTGTATATCTAATATTAGAATTTCCTCATACTTTTTGAGAAAATGATATAAAAATGGATTCACATTGCAGTCCTCTCACTTTCTTCTTCATTTTGTACTATATAAGGTTGGCCAAATTCAGTCTGAATTTGACGAAGATTTTTAATGTTTTAGAAGATTTTACAAGATATATATAATATGTAGTTACATTTCAGACAATATAAAGATATGATGATTTTTTTTACGGTTCTCACCATTGGATGTCAATTTTAAGTAGGGAGCAAGTGAACATCTTTTTTTACGAATATCAATTCTATCATAATTGATATAAATAAATTCTGAAAAAGCTTTTTTCTCTACCATTTAACATTTCAACATATACAGTTCAAATATTACAAATAAAAATAATGCATTGTTCAATATATAAACTGAATAAAAAAAATCAATATTAACATCAAAAAAAATTAAGTGCAAACGTGAAGGATGTCCCCTTCCTCTTTCAGCCATAGATCAAATTCAGATATGTTGTGAAATTACATTTTCCGGCTTAAATCATTGTATAATCTATAAGTAACACATATGATAATACACCACACAGTAAAGAGTTAATTATACCCTTATTAAATATAACATTTTACTTCATTGAAGAATTGATGATGAGTAATCCATTAAACCTCAACTGATTGCTTGATTTTAAGTAAAAACATTTAATGCCTGTTACTGAATTGGTAAGCTCTTCTTATCAGTTAAGATAAGAAATACATAAATTACGTCATTCAACAAAATATTTATTACTGAACACTCAATGTTGTATATATTATTTAAATGTCAACATGAATGAACTTATATATCATATCAATAGTTTTCATTCATATATTTAATATTAGACTAGTGATTTAATTTAAATAATATAACTATAATATCTACTAATTTAATGTACAGGGGGGTATTCGGCTGGTTTTCCGAAAACGAATTGGCCGAAACCAAATTTTCCGAAAACTAATTCGTCGAACCCTAATTCGCCGAAACTGATTCTCCGAATACGAATTTGCCAAAACCCAAATTTGTCGAAAACGGATTCGCCGAAGTGAAGATTGGCCGAAAGACTTATTTAAAACAAAATATAGAAGTATACAAAAAGTTACAGAAAAGAAACGAAATCATAACCCTTAGTTAATTACACTAAAATTGATCCTTTAATTATTCTATCTCTAACTGTTAATCTTTGTACCACTAAATGATCTTTTGTCTTTGTTCTTATTTTAAAGACGTTCAAGCTTTATTCAGTCAGAATCAGTCAGTCAGTCCCGGGTGCATGTTATATTTCATTCATTTGAGAGTTTGGCTTGTTTGTAGATTGTGTGTTACTATAACGTGTTTATTCATTTTTTTGTGAATAATCCATTTATAGTGCTTTTTTAATGCAGGAATGATATATATCACGGCGAGTTAAAAAAAATACATTTAAACAACTTTGTGTGGTTACTTAACTAAAATTCTTTGTGTAAGTACGCCATATAAAGCACGAACGGGATTCTTATTTTGGATTCTGTTGTTAATAGTATTCCATACAGACGGTGTGTTGTGGCTGACATATTAATATTTATTACATTTATTGCATATAGAATATAAAATTGTTCGTAATGAATAACATAAGTATTAGTTTTGTTTAAAGCTTAGCAATATACCACTGGCTTCAACGATAGTGTCTCTTGCATGAGTAAATTTGTTTCAGTTATAAACATTGGTTTCTATCAACCTTTTATTTTTAATGCCAATTAGCGGAACACAAATTTATGTAGCAATAGCAATGTCATATTCATATAAGAAATGTGTTTTTTTCCCATGCATAAAATATAATGATGAGAACTACGAAGTTCCACTGAATGTTCTTTTGTATACATTAAATTTGATTTTCGACAAATTCATCATTCGGAAAATTAGTCCTTCGGCAAATCGAAAATCCGTTTCAACGAATTAGTTTTCGGAAAATTTGGTTTCAGCCAATTCGTTTTCGGAAAATCAGCCTAGACCCTTACAGGCGTACCCCGCTCTTATTACTTCTCTACAGTGTATATGTATGGTATATACACTGAACAGTGAACACAGGTAAATGAGCAAGATGGTTAGCTTTATAGCGGCATTTTAATCACTGACAATTTACATAGGTTACATACATATCATTATACAGAAGATGCCAACTAGCCTATTATTCAAGTATAGTGTTGTCATAAATGGAGGTATTAATACATAGCAACTGCTCCTTCTCTAGAAAAAAGAAGCTGAAAACAAAATACTCACAGAAAAATACATTCAAAATCCGTAACGATCCACAGGTTTACAAATTCTAGTTGAACGTCGAGCTGTAGGGTGTATTATTGCACAATAACCGGTAAATATGTGTTTACACGTTTATACTTGTCATATTTATAAACACCGTCTATATATTGACCCTGCCGCTTGACTGTTACAGCAAAATAATTTAGGGACTATATAGAGACGGTAAAAAGTTTATGAAACTTCGTACGTATATATAAAATTGAATTCTAAGACATTTTTGTCCATGATATTTTTTTGATTGGACGCATAGAAAATGAGATATTTGAAATTCGAACGAATTTCGAACCGTTTTTTAAAAGTATAGAGCTCCGACGATTTTGAAGCTACGGCTTTGGGTTTTTTGCATTCGAATTGAAATTCGATCTTCTACAAAATGCTTGAAGGTGATTTTCGAATTTTGAACTTTTTTTCGAATATAATTTTTTTTTAAATGTTTTTTTTGAAAACTAAAACGAATTTCAAAAATCTGCTTCTATAATTTTGTAGAGAATCGAATTGTTATTTGAATTCATAAAACCCAAAAGCCGCAGCTTCAAAATTGTCGGAGTTCTATACTTTTAAAAAACGGTTCGAAATTCGTTCGAATTTCAAATAACTCATTTTCTATGCGTCCAATCAAAAAATGTCACGATCAAAAATGTCTTAGAATTCAATTTTATATATACGTACAAAATTTCATGAACATAACTTCATTACTAATTTTTTAATTTTGAAAAAGGAAAAATTTATAGTCGATGTTTTTCACTGGTTGGGAGAATAATTCACAGTCTATTCTTATGGTTATTAACTAAATTAAATTCCCTAAATTCTCAAAAAATATGAATATTATTTTTTCAATGATTATGACCATCTGTGAACTAGTGTTAAAAACTCTACAAAAATGGGGACACTTGTTTTTTTTTCAATAGAGATACGTAATAAGACATAAAAAAAGGTTTTATGTCATAGAATATTGAATTTCATGTTACATACCAGATATTATCCTCTTATCTCACTTTGTGTCTGATGCACACAGCACTCTATCAATCACTTCACTGAAATGTGAATTCAAAATAAACAATAAGCTGATTAATAGAATTTTAAAACTCGATAAGACTTATCTAGAAAAATATAAAAGGCTTACAATTTTTAATACCTCGTAAGTGAAGTAAACACTGTTATCAGTTGCAGATAATAATAATGAGAAAATATTACTTCTAAGCTGCCCCTTAATCACATATGAATTGCGTTTAATTTAATGCTACTAACTTAACTTTTTTATGTTAAAGAGATTGTTTAGGTGAAAAGTTACAGATATCAAAGATCCAAAAGTTTGGATAATTATAATGCTGAAATACAATAGTTAAAAGAACTTCAGATTACTTAGAAATCTGTGAGTAGGAAGTAAAGGTATTCTTTTATTATTTAATATTGTAATTAAATAATTTAATATCTAATTTTCTCAATAAAAGAGAAGTCAAGCAATAAGTAAAATAGTAATATACACTTTTAAATACTGAAATTTCAATTCACACGAGCGTTGGTTTAGTGCTGGTTTCTCTAAATAGTATAGGTGCACTAATTAGTCCCTATCTTTACACTCTGACTGAATTTTCTAAGAAGTTTGTCTTTACTTTCATTGCACTCCTATCTATGTCCGTAAGATTAAATGGTGAGCTAACAAAAGGCCTACGGTCAAAATGCCTACGGTCAAAATGCCTATGGACAAAATGTCTAATCAACAAAATGCATTGTAAACTTTTTCCAGTAAGTGAATATTGGAATAAGATTCATATTTTTGTCCACTTCATAACCAAGTGGAAACAAAGGGTAGTAAGTCTTAGTGAGAGTTTATTAAATCATCGCAAAATTTATTATGGACATTTGTAACTCAGCGTACTTTGAAATTGAATTATATTCCTCGATTTTGACTTTTTATTAGATATCTAAAATCATCTTCTTCTCTTTTGACTTTTTTTATTACATATCTTTTATGATCTTATTGCTAGTGTACTTTCCCATTAAAAATAACGGGTCATCATCAATACCAATTTATTACCCGTTATTAGAATACTTTTAATGAATTCAATTAGAATTAAATTGTCTGCATAGTCTAATTTCTCTTATAAAATACATCTAAAAATTGAATAAAAACAGGATGAAATATCAAGTCAATATATTCCCGTGCATATCATGGTTAAATTTTTCTTGTTTAAAACCCGTCGTGTAGAAGCGGACACCGAATAAATAAATAAAATAAATAAATAATTTGACACACGAGGAAAATTATTAGTACAGATATTTATATATTGAAATAGTGTTTATTTTATTAGATAGGTATGATCATCTTCAAGGATATATTTTGTCGGTAAAATCATAGATAATGACAGCCCTGTCAATATAGAACTATTTAAACAGGTTCAATATCAGCTCCATAGTTAATGACAGTCTAGTTACGACACGATGCTTTCTAAAGGGCCGTACACACGCAAGGTTTTTTAAGTCTTTCCACTAGAACTTTGTTGGTCTTTGTGTTAGTGTGGGTTCTAGAGGTATATTCCAACCCGATAAATTCGACCGCGGTATATTCCACCTTATAGGCATATTCTACCTCAGTAAATTCCACCTCTATGTCAATGCTCATTTGGGTGAAAATAAAAAGTCAAATAATATATTATTAGATGGCCATTTGTTAAATACCTCGTAGCCAAAAAGAAATAACTCAGACTATATGCTAAGGCATTTGGTCAATATTTTGATGTACATAGCTCAAGTTAAATGAAATTTTATCCTAATGGACAAAAATACAAATATTCATAATATGGTAGTTTATTCCAAAGTTCTCCTTCTTAACAAGGAATAATAATTCCTTCTTAACATGAAACTTCAGTATATGTTCTTACAAAACTGGTTGGAATAGGTGTGTATAGGTGTGGTTCAACAACTCATTTAATGTTTTCGCATTTAGCTTATAAGTTTCTGTTTTGGATTCCAGGACAAAAATTCCCGAGTTCAAAATCTCTTCGTGTAAAAAAAGGCCACAATCTCCCCAGTCTTAAAACCCTGTGCAATAATCCCCACACTGAGAAAAAACTACGAGTCAAATTAACTCAAAATTTGAGTTTTCAGTTTGTCCAAAAACCGGCTCAAGAATGTGAGTCAACTTGACTCATACTAGTATTTTATTCAAAAACAAGAGTCAAATTGACTCCTAATTCATAGTCAGATTGCCTCAGGTAGAGTCAATCAAGAAAATAGACTCCGATATTGGAGTTTTGCAGCCTTGACTCAAGCGATGAGTCAGATTGACTCGCATTTTTTTCTCAGCGCACTTCCCTATCAAAAACCTCCTTGTCAAAAAATTAAACATGTAAATACACCCGGTGTTAAAAAAATGCCTTTGGTCAAATACTATTCTACTCTACTTTTTCTCGAAGTCAAAATACCAAATTCAATAAAAAATTAAAATAACAAGAAGTACTATAAGACATTATCCTACAGTTAATGTCGGTCTTGTGTTGGTGATCGTGCACGGACACTTCGTCCACAGATATCTCGTCCACGGACATTTAGTCAAACGGACATTTCGTCCACGGACTTATCATCCACGGACATTTCGTCCACGAAATGCTTTATTTTGTATTATATTTAAAATATGTACATATTGTTTATTATATATTATTTAATTATAATCTGCGATTTAAAGATAGAAAACGCCCTTTTTTTGATGATAATAAGAAATTTATGGTCTTTGCCTTAATTCTTAATTACTTATTACAATCTTCTTCTCCTGCTCCTACTGGCCGGCTACAGTAAAATAACAAAACTGAATATTTTATTTAATGATATGCAGGCAGGCCTCGCTTCTATTGTACCCTGGTCTTATAAAATCTGTAATAATAGCGAGGCATGTCTCGAAGCTATTATAGTACATAAACATAGAAAACGGAGGCATTTCTTCATATATTCACAATAAATACAATTTTTGCGGTGTGTTTTCACAATAACTACCGTAAACATCAATATTAGTACTCATATTAGCTTATCAGAAGCAATATTGGTTCAGGATTTAGATTTTATAACAACATTTTTTTCAACAGTGACTCCATAAAATACGTACATGTATAATTGTATATTCTACTAAACAAGTTATTGATATTTAATTATGATATAAAAGAATTAGCAGGATATTGGTACACTTTTGTATTACGTTTAATTATTTAAACGTAAAAACATCCTTGTTTTCTGTCTGTTCTATATTTTCAGACTCAAAATATAAAATCGTATAAAATAATTGGTATATACCTCTATTGTAATTAATTTATTCTCTTTCTTATGTTTCCTTATTTAGTCTTGTTAGTACCCAGTAACTGACAGAAAAGTGATTAGTTACTTCTCAGAATCTGGATATACATAGGTAGTTAGTATTTTACCTCTCTGCAGCAGTTAGGTACGTAGATATATATAGCTTGTTAGTTATTTACTCTTTTGCAGTATAGTACCTACCTAGTTGGTAATTTAGTTCTCTGTAGCAGTTTGATACCTAGTTATTTATTTACTTCGTATCATTAGTTAGCTATCTAGTTATTTATTTACTTTTCAGCTTTAGTTAGCTACCTACCCACTTAGTTATTTACTTTACTGTAGTACAGCATGTAGTAAATCCCTAGGGAGACAGTTAGTTATGTAATTACTACTTACTAAATCTATCTTTGTTGGCAGCACCTTAGTACCTAGTTAATTATAATACCTAATTATTTGTAATAGCTAGTTCCCTAGATTCTAAGCATCGTACTACCTACCTATACCTTGTATATATAGTAATGTACTACATATTGTGTGTACCTACAATCTTGCTAGCAAATTCTCAAAACATTCCTTCGAGGTACCTAGGCTAGTTACCTAGTAGTTTTCTATCTAATATCCAGTGCAAATGTTACACAATTATTCATTTCTTCCGATTAAACCAATCGTATAAATAGAAATATCAGATATCATTTACCTAGAGGTGGAGAAAATCTCAGTAGCTAGGTATGTACTTCGGACAATTATTAACTTTGGCAGTACTCGAGAAGTGGGTGTTTGGGAGTTTCTAGAGAATTAGGTCATAAGATTTATTTTAACGCCCACCCTCCGGGTACTATGAGTGTCCGAGAACTGCGAACGAAGATCCCCTAAAACCTTATGAAGATTTTACCTAGGCAATATGACTTAATATCGCTTACATAAATTGGAATATTTGATAGTTATTCTATGGCGAAACTTTGTAGGTAACCATAGGTAGTTATGTGCTTACCTCATTAACAAATATCTACCTCATTAACCTACCTAAAAAGAATTATTACTGAATATTAGGTAGTATGTACCTAGTTATTATAGAATGGAAAAAAAATGTTTATTGAATTCATCCACTTAAATTTTTAAACTTTTAAACACTGATGAATTCATGGTTTTACTTTTTATATTTAGATATTTAATATTAATTTAATTTTAACATGAAATTGCAGTATATGCTCTAATAACAATGGTTGATAGAGGTTTGAGGGTGGGGGGCTTGGGTTAATCTGTGGAATTCAGGATAAAAGCTCCCGTAGTTAAAATATATCCATGTAAAAAAGGCAACGATCCCTCCAGTGTAAAAACCTTGTGCAATAATGCTCTCCATCACCATCGAAACCCTCCTGGTCAAAAAAAAAAAAAAAACTCCGACCAAAACCATATTTCATCACTTCTACTCGAAGTCATAATTCAAAATATATTAAAAATAACAAGAACTACTATATGTCATCATCTTACAGTTACTATGGCTGTTGCGTTGGCGATAGTGAAGAAAATTAGCTTGGGAATGAAAATCAAAATACCTCAACTGATACAAAGCGTTCACACAACCTTTTTTTTTTATAATCTATCACATGTGTAGTGAAAACTAAACAGCTTGTGTCGGGGGGTCCATGAAAACAAATAAAGATGCACTGTTATATATTTTCAAATTCAAATCACAAAAGTTCCAGCAGCCATAGATGCACTATTGGGCTGCCTTTTTATTAATCTAGAACATGGTTTCCCAACCTTTTTCTTACCATGTACCCCTTTACTATTTTGATACCTAACTATGTACCCCTAAATTTTTTGAAGTAAATATGCCAGGTAAAATAACTAATTTCCTTACAATTCTTAATATACCTGTGTGAATTATGACGATACATTTCGTTCACGCCTCCAAATTAATTAGTAATGCATGTCTGTACCAATACTTGTTAGAATAATTTTAATTATAGTGGTCAGCGACCCGTGGACTATGTCCGTGCCAATCAGTCCGTGGGGTAATTGTTACCGTGCAGCGAAAAAAAAAATTCAATAATTAATGAATGAATATGTATGACCTCAAATAAATAGCCAATACCAGTTGGTAGGAAAATTCAAATTTTCTAAGCCAAATACCTGTAAAATGATTATAACAATCAGAAGTCTTTTGATCAAGAGATTCAAAGTCCTGTCTGTGGAGCCAGGTGAAAAAGTATCACCCTACTCGACCAATGAAAAGTTCCAAACATGTTTAAACCTGACTTTTCATTATAATATTTGCGAACTGGAGTATTAATATCTTCTATATGGCTCACCTGTAGAATCAGCATCCCAACTTCACTTCTTTGATTTCCACTCCTCTTTGATTTCACTCTTGTACAATCCACACCCCAAGATTTCTCTCTCGTACAAATCTGCCCCCCAAAGATGATTTTACTCCTTTACAATACCCGCCTTAAGATTTCATTCTGTACAACCTGCACCACAATGGTTTCACTCCTGTGCAATCCGCTCCCCAATGGTTTCACTCCTATACAATCCGCACCTCAATGATTTAACTCCTGTACAATCCGCACTCCAATGATTTAACTCCTGTACAATCCATACCCAATGATTTTACTCCTGTACAATCCGCACCTCAATGATATAACTCCTGTACAATCTGCACCCTAATGATTTAACTCCTGTATAATCCCTACCCCAATGATTTAACTCCTGTACAATCCGCACCCCAATGATTTTACTCCTGTACAATCCGCAACCCAATGATTTTACTCCTGTACAATCTGCACCCCATTGATTTTACTGCTGTACAATTCGCACCCCTATGTTTTTACTCCTGTACAATCTGCACCTCAAGATTTTATTCCTGTACAATCCGCACCACAAGATTTTATTCTTTACATTCTGCACCCCAATGATTTCACACCGGAATCTATACACAGGCGTACCTGCTTTTGTACCTTATCATGTTTTTTTTTCTGTACCTGAAAACTCGATTGATATTTTGAAAGGAATATTTGAGTACATGATTATATATATTAAGCTCGTTATGTTATCACAAGAAAGCAGAAAAAACTTGAAAGTTAACGAATGTTTTGGCCTACCCAATACAGGCAATACTATTAGCTCCATCCATCTCACAGGGCCGCGAGAATAATGTTGACCGTTTACCAGTCCTCGACTATAAGAAGGTTGCCGACCACAGCATTAGATAGATTATTTTCCAAATATTTTACCATGACTGATCATAAGGTGTTTAGCAGTGCACAAATTATGACTTATGCAATGAATATTTAGTGAAATTTTATAAATTTATATTGATGTGAATGTTACTTTGAAAATATTAGGATGTTTAACTTTTTTTACTGAAAGCTCAAATGTATCCCCTGAGATAAGCAAATGTACCCCTAGGGGTACATGTACCCCAGGTTGGAAAGCCCTGATCTAGAAAGAACAAAAAATACTAAAATGACTAAAAGTTCAACATCAACAAGCTAAGAGAAAGTTATAAGTTTAAAATGATTGGAAAATGGAGAGTATTTTGCCATGTATAGAAACTTGGCATATAATGAAATATTGACTAGATAACAATTATGGCAAGAGAGTATAGTTGAATAATAATGAATAAGGTAAACTATTTAAAACTTGAAAAGGCATATCACATAAGCTATTTAAGAGAACTTCATAATAACTGTAAGTATAAAATGAGGCTACTTATAGGCTACCATCATATTAGGTAGCCTATAAGTTAATGGCTACCTAATACTGTTCTATTGTAAGGAAATATCCTTCACCTAGAACTGTATATAAGTTATTTTGTTTATATGTTCTTTTTAAATTACATGTATGTATTTATCCCAACTCGTTGCCCGTTATGAGTATTATGAATAAAGTCGTCAAAATTAAAATAAAATAAAATATTAAAAACCTTTAAGACAGGCAATGAGTTGGTCTCCAATGTTTTCCCGAGTTTTGCTCCGAGTAGCGAAGCTCGGAAGTAGTCAGTTGTCGTTTGATGCTACTAGGGAAAACACAACCTAGCTTGTATCTCTTTGTGTTAAAACGTTCGCCACAGTCAAAACCATGTCTGGCTAAAAATTTAGCTTCTCCCCCTACCAACTGACGACTGCCGCTTTGTTGTGATGAGATACAGTGATTGAGTGATGTCCAGTGTTGTTTTGTTAACGGACCAACTAACTCCCACTACCATTGGATCCCCCATTCCCTGAGCGCCCAGATGTTTCACCGTGCTGACGGAACTAGGAAGCAACTGATTACAGTATAGGTGAGACAGACTCAGAAGCGTGTGTCGTTGGTTTCTGTACTTTCAGTTATTTGTTTCCGACTATTCATCTTACTCTGAAAACGGGCAACTGATCATTCATTATTTTCTATTTTACCAACTCTATATATTCTAAATTTTAATTATTCTCCAATTAAATTTCTATATAATTAAATTTCTATATAATTAAATTTCTATACAATTGAAGTTCTATACAATTGAAGTTCTATACAATTGAAGTTCTATACAATTGAAGTTCTATACAATTGAAGTTCTATACAATTGAAGTTCTAAACAATTGAAGTTCTATACAATTGAAGTTCTATACAATTGAAGTTCTATACAATTAAAGTTCTATACAATTAAAGTTCTATACAATTAAAGTTCTATACAATTAAAGTTCTATACAATTAAAGTTCTATACAATTAAAGTTCTATACAATTAAAGTTCTATACAATTAAAGTTCTATACAATTAAAGTTCTATACAATTAAAGTTCTATACAATTAAAGTTCTATACAATTAAAGTTCTATACAATTAAAGTTCTATACAATTAAAGTTCTATATAATTAAAGTTCTATATAATTAAAGTTCTATATAATTAAAGTTCTATATAATTAAAGTTCTATATAACTAAAGTTCTATATAACTAAAGTTCTATATAACTAAAGTTCTATATAATTAAAGTTCTATATAATTAAATTTCTATATAACTAAATTTCTATATAACTAAATTTCTATATAACTAAATTGATAAATTGCTTACATTTCTATATTGATAACTATACAGCTATTAAATCTATACTATTTCAATTTCTAAATAATTAATTAGGTATACCTTCAGTAATCCAAAACATATTCTTTGAATTCTTTTTGACCGAGTTATACTATTCTAGGACCTAACTAGGGGTTTCTGCTGCGTTAACGTTGCTGCCTCTTGCCTATCAGTCTACTTAACTTGTACTTCGGTCGAACCAGAATCGGTAATAATTTAATCCTGCATTGATAATAAATATTCATGATCATATTTCACTTTATTCCTATCTTTATTTATTATACTATATTTTCCATTTTTTCATATTTACAGTTTTCAAGATTTCCAGTTGCCCCTGCATTGAAGTTACGTGAATCACACGCACCGTCCACGGAACATTATATAGGAACTATTAAAGAAAAAATTCTAAATATTTCATTATTACTACTGTCATTAAAATCCAAATTGAACAGTGTAAATTTATAGATTAATTTCTTTTGTTCTAACCTTCATATTAAATAAATTATTAAAACTTATACAAATTACATCTTCCTTCTCTTTTTCGATGCATCTATAAAATCTAAAATTGGAATAAAATAATTGCACAGATTGTTACCAGTGTTAAGAGTGTCCCTAGACAAACGTTTGAGAAATTTAAGTGAAATTAATTGATTTAAAAGGATATCATTGGTAAAATTTTCAATCACGGGCAAAAATAAAAACTCCCTACCTAAATAATAAAAGATACCATAAAAAAGGGTTTAAAATTTCCTATCATGGAGATGACAGCTTGTTATTGGCCAACAAAAGGTTTATTTTGCTACAATGGAAATGAAAGTTACCTAGTATTATATAAAATGTTAATAAATGATTAATATCAATAAATAACAAACCTAACCCATAAAAAAGGGTGGAATATACCTAGGGCGGAATATACCGGGGTGGAATAGACCGGTCACCTACTATGACATAATTTTATTGACATCATCTTTGAATATTCAACAAAATTCACTAATTGGTATCTCTATTTTCATTTATCATTAATGTATTGGCATATTTTTCAGTTACTATAAAAAGGCGGGGTTTATCCTAAGCAATGGTGCCGATCTCAAAATATTGACCGAAAAATCCATGGTTTTTGATTCTAACATTCTAACAGTAGTCAGAACTTTTTTCCGCGATAATATTTATAATATCTTTACTTGCAATAATAAAATGTGAACTAACAATAACAAAGCATAAAAACCAGGTAAAAATTCTGAAAATTACGTTATCTAAATATAACAATCATATGTGATAGATAAATCCTCCAATCATGTATAACTTAGGTCTTAAAACATATTTTAATAGAACATAGTGTTAAGCTTACATCTTGTTTTTAATGAAATATATACAAAGCAAACGAATGAAATAAACAATTCACATTGAATACAAATTTTATGCAACTACGGTTACATGAAAGTAAATATTTGTCTGAAACCTAATTAAAAATTCTATAAGCGGGAAAAAACTAAGAACTATATTTACAATAAACTATAGGAAAATAAGCCATTTTATCTAGAGTTATGGTCGTGAGAAGGGATGAAAGCAGTAAAATATCTATTTATAAGAATAGGCACGTCATAAACGTAAAAAAATTATTAAAAAGTACTCTGCGACATCGTCGAATTTAAAAGTTTATGATCAATATGACCCTTCTCAAGTTTAAAATTGCTCTAAAAATATAACTGATTAAAACTCTCAGTGGTTGCAAATGAATATTAAGAGTTTGTTAAAGATTATTATCGATTGAGTGGAATAGCAAACTATATTAGATATTTTAAATTAAAATAAAGCTTAATAATATTAGTTGTGTATGAGGTAGAGTTTGGTGCAATGGTGTTCCGTATGAGGTTTCAAATTAAGTTTATGATCTATGTAAATGCATTCAGTACATAGAATTATTAACATATTGTACTATTTCATTATTAAAAAGTATTAAAGGTA
>CANNZV010005870.1:0-22783 GCA_947561585.1 Caprella mutica | reverse complement strand
AAGTGATATCTAGCTACTACAGCAAGTGCATTATCAAAGGCAATGTTACTGTCCTCACTTCTGTATCAAAATAATATTAATTACCTATGCTTTTTATTTTTATTTCTTTCTTAAGTTGCAGTTTCTAATTATTGATACACCAACAGATTCCGCCTGTGAAGGATATCATGCAACAGAAACTCAAGCAATGCCGACTGCACAAACTTTAAATGTAAAGTTCCCAAAGAGGTTGTCCAACTTTATATGAGGTGTAGGATTTACTTCCATATAAAAGGTTTAAATAGAAAGATAATTCAAAATAAAAGAAAGACACTGAACAAATTCTCCAAACTAATTCATTAATATTTTTTAAATTTAACTATGAGAATATGTATTATTATTATTTTTGTTAAAATTGTATTTGTATCATGGAAATTCACCATTTTCATTTTTTTTAAACGCTACTTGCAGTTTTTGAGGATATATATATATATTATAATTCACAATATAAAGTTAGTGATCTATGGTTTTCATTCATTCCTTAATTGAAGAAATCCGCCGTCAAATATTAATTATATATATTTCACCATATCGATTTTATCGTGATAAATTTTTCATATAGCTACCTACATTTTTATATTAGAAATTTACTGTAGTTCTGCATTTTCTATCATTGTTGGAGAATACACAATCGATCGTAGTCGACACAAATCCAATTATTATTGAATAACATCTGAGCCATGAGTTGAAGAGTTTAACTATTTAATTCATGATCTCCTGAGCTAAATTTAATAAATGATTTAAAATTTAAAGTATAAAACTATATATATAATTTTATGTTAACATTTACGATGTATTTAATTAAATATTTGACCAAGCAATCAAAAGTTAATTCATGAAGATCTATAACCAAATATTTACGGTGAGAGTATCTGTATACCAGGTGACGTCATGAGCCGCGCGCGTGACGTCACACTTTCACGCCATTTTCAAGTGCGATTATCCTTCTAACTATTTAATTCATGCTCTTACCCTAATACTAATACACTATATTTACATTAATTTTACTGAGAATAAAAGCCAAATAGAGGATTTTTTGGATAACAGTCTGAAAAGTAGAGCAGGATTTGTGGATTAATCCTGTGCCCAAGTCCTATTTAATTCCTATAATCCCATGTTATTTGCTGCCAGTTTGTATTTGGTGCACTGAACTCCACTGACTTTTTCAAAAATCTGAGAAATAGCTGCCAACATTTTTCATCAATTTGTCTAGTCCTCCAACATTTTTCCAGTTTCTCCACCAAAAATTAATGGTAATATAGGAATTAATAGCTGAATATCCTCTGACATTGCAGGAATTTTTTTATTACAGAAATTGAATATCTCCTGACATATCATTGGAATTTACCACCAAATACAATCTGGATTTGCTGCGCCCAAACTCCAATGACCAATTTCTGTAAAAAATCCTAGGTCTGAGGATACCTACTTTTCAAACTGGGGTACCAATCATCCAAGTAAAACCAGTCTGCAGAATATGGAACATTTTTCCAAGACTCTCTGCGGGAGTTTTTGATTGAATTTTTAGAAATTGGAGATCTCTGCGGGAGATCTTGAATTAATTCTTATGTTACCATTAATTTAGCTGCGGGAGATTTTGAATTAATTTCTATGTTACCATTAATTAATTTAGCTGCGGGAGATTCTGAATTTGCTACTGAGAGTCAGAGAGTAACTGTCTCTCAAATTAAAATCTCTGCGGGAGAAGAGACACATTCTGCAGACTGGAAGTAAAATAGTATGTCTCATAAACTCACCATTTGCCTCTCCAGCTCTCTCCAAAATTCAACAAATTCTCTCCAAATTGATCAAATTATTATTAATTCTCTCCAAAATAACATTGTAGCATAGGAGAAAAATAGATAAAACTCGCCATTTGCAATTGAAGGGCTCAAAATAACTGTCACAAACTCGCCATTAAAATGGCGAGTTTGGACATGCTTTTTTACTTGGCGGCAATCATTACCAGTTCCTGAAGACCGCCAGACCAGACTGCAGTCTGGCCAAGTAATAAAGCATGTCCAAACTCGCCATTTTAATGGCGAGTTTGTGACAGTTATTTTGAGCCCTTCAATTGCAAATGGCGAGTTTTTTCTATTTTTCTCCTATGCTACAATGTTATTTTGGAGAGAATTATTGATAATTTGATCATTTTGGAGAGAATTTGTTGAATTTTGGAGAGAGCTGGAGAGACAAATGGTGAGTTTATAAGACATACAATTTTACTTGGCAGT
The DNA here is from genome assembly GCA_947561585.1 of Caprella mutica. Classification (NCBI taxonomy): domain Eukaryota; kingdom Metazoa; phylum Arthropoda; class Malacostraca; order Amphipoda; family Caprellidae; genus Caprella; species Caprella mutica. The sequence continues at coordinate 20,510 of CANNZV010005870.1, read as the reverse complement.
CTGGCCAGTCTGCAGAATGTGTCTCTTCTCCCGCAGAGATTTTAATTTGAGAGACAGTTACTCTCTGACTCTCAGTAGCAGATTCAGAATCTCCCGCAGCTAAATTAATGGTAACATAGGAATTAATTCAAGATCTCCCGCAGAGACCTCAAATTTCTAAAATTTGATCAAAAACTCCTGCTGCCCACAGAGAGTCTTGGAAAAATGTTCAATATTCTGCAGACTGGCAGTCTGCCATCTGGCTGGTTTCATGATTCATCTAATAATTATGATTTAACTAGGTAGGTACCTAGTTATTTTATTTGGTATAGATGATAAGGTTTATATGGGTATTATCGAAAATATAGACAGTTCAAAGTTGGACAACTCAGATCTTCACCTAGCTGTAAAATATTCATAGATAATAAATTAATAATTAGTATTAATTACCTGCTTCTACAAATTGAGCGCCCGCAGTGAAGGACAATGTGCGCGAATGTGACCCCTTATAAGTATATAGCGCAACGAACATTGCATGGGTATTCGAAGGAAAATTTTATGAAAAAAAATGTAACCAAATAAAAAAGATCATCCAGTGACCTAGAAGGCTATTATTAACACCGAGACAATAATTGTCATTTCTTTCACATGATTTTCAGATTTTCAGATTATTATAAACAGAGTAGGGCCAGTGGCAACGGCACTCTAACTCGTTCAGGTAATTCACCCTCATCATTAAGCTCCAATAAAACAAGTAGCAGATATAAAATCATATCTACTACCAGTCCAAAAAATCGAGGTAATACGTACATGGTCAAATGTAGAAAATAATTAAAATCTTTATTTTTTTTTTTTAAAAACATTAACACCCAGAAAATGGATCCTAAATTGAAGCCAACCGTCAGACCGGAGAGGAGAAAAGAGGCATAAGTATATATATCTAGTCAAACAACCACCCAACGCGTTCAATCACCCAGACAAGATCCCCACTGAAATACATATCAAGCAGCTACGAATGACAGTCAGTACTCTAATATGATAGAGTGCTGCTTCATTCGAGCAAACATTTCTATTGCGAAACATGGCCACTGCTCTTAGTCAGTGGAATGTTCGCATTATCTTAAAACAGTTCATATATATATTTTTTTTTTTTTTTTTTTTTTAGAAATATCTTAAAAGTATCAATCCATTTCTGTCTCATCTCAGGTAGAATTGCCTCCTCCTCCACATATCCCCAATAAATTTCTTACACTTCTCTGCATCAGCATCACCAACGAACAACAGAATCTCAGCCAACTCAAAGTCCTGCACATTATATTCGATTCTGATCTGCTGGTAATTTATACATTCAACAAGAAAATGGTTAAGTGTTTCCTCTTCACCTCGATCACACACTCTACATACCCCATCTTCTCCCCAACTACGTCTCCTCCATCCCAAACTCATGGAGTCACTTCTTGCTCTGAACATAAGGACTGAATTCCAAGTATTGTCATAGTAAGGTTCCTTGCAAATCTTGGACTTAAACTGTCTGTACAGAGCAAGAGTCGTCAGTCCCTCCATCTCTCTCTTCCAGTTTCCCTCATCATAGTCATTTACTCTTGCATTTATTTCTGAATCAGAAATACTTGCCAACTCAGTCAAGTTGTCTATAGCAATTTCACTCATATAATTTTTCATGCACTTCATTAAACTATCCCTTTCCTGATTAAACATATCCTCATAGATTTCCTGCACCAAATTTCCTGATTCTCCATTTATCACCTGCCTTCCATACTTCAATTTCATTTTCATATCTCTTACTATTACATTAGATACTCCCAATTCTCCTCGTAGAGATGCAACTGCAACATGACCTGGTCCCCCCAGAATAAAACGCCAAACCTTATTTTCTTCTCGTTGCAATTCTTTGAGCTCATTTTTATTCCAGGAGATGACAGAAGATCCAAACATAATAGAAGGTACGATGATACTCTCCCAGTAAGTTTTGCCAACCAGCACTTTATTGCAACTTTTGGAGATAACAGAATAAGTTAAGTTGGAGAATCTTTTGCTTTCCTTAATTTTACTCTCTTTGTGAAGCTTAAAACTATCATTATGAACACTGACTCTAATACCCAAATATTTAATACTTTCTTCAATTTTAATCCCTTCTATTTGATCAATTCTCACTTCAGTATTTATAGCTAAAACCACACTCTTATCCTTATTTATCTTCATTCCCAAGTCTGCAGATACTTCATTCACACTCCTTATCAGACTTCTCATCTCCCCAGCAGAGTGTGCGAGAAGTAAACCATCATCAGCAAACATTAACAGAGGTATCTTGAATTTGCTATTTTTAAATCCCAAACCTGTAAGCATCATCTTTTCTATTAATAAATTCATCACCATAACAAATAGCCAAGGAGAGCCAGTGCACCCTTGTCGTATCCCACTACTAGCCTCGATATTACCTATCTCCAGATTACCAAAAAATATTCTACATCTATCATGACTGTATATCTGGGCTATAATGTCAATAAGTTTAGGCTCACATCTATATTTCATTAGTACTTTCACTATCTGCTGCCTGTCAATAGAGTCAAAAGCTTTGGCAAAGTCTATCGCAGTTATATAGAGTGGCTTTTTCAATCTTCTTGACTCCACGATGCAATATCTCAAAATTAACAGGTTGTCTTCAATACGTTTCCCCTTTGTAAATCCTGATTGAAGCTCCAAGATACATCTCTGTGATTTCATGTGCTGGTATATCTTCTCCTTCAGTAGACTCATGAAGAGTTTGTAGGAAGTACTGTTTAAGGAAATTGGCCTGAATTCGGAACACTTAGGTTTTGACTTTTTAGGTATGAGCACAGTCTTAGACTCCTTCCAATGTTCTGGCACCACTCCACCAAGCATCAATGAATTCAACCCTCTAGTTAACCTCTCCATACAAATTTGACTTTCACTTAGCCACCTAAATATTTCTGTTTTAATCCCATCTAGACCAGCTTGTTTTCCCATCTTCATATTTTTTATTTGTTTCCTAACTTCTTCCATTGTGAAAGTCACCACCTCCATTTTTTCTATTCCCACTATCCTACTACCATCTCTAGTTCCCATCTCATTATTAACCCTATTTCCATCATTTCCAATTCTCCCATACAAGTTTGTAACCCAATTTAGCAAATCTCTATTTACAGGGGAAAAACAGTTGAAATCATTTCTACTTGGTGGGTCCACCAGCAAGCTGGCAATATATTCTTGTCTTAATTGTGGATTCCAGCAATCTTCAATTGATGGCTTATGCTGCTGATAGATTTCCATCCAGTATCTCATTAGATTTCGGGCAATCTCACCTTCTTCCACAACTTCAACTCCCTCCTCATCATACAATGCATTCCTATTATTATCATTATCATCCTTTTTTCTTAGCTTATTAATATACTGCCATTTTTTTTTAGAGTTAACATTCTGCCTGATTTCATCAGTAATTTTTAATTCATAATTTGTTATAGCAGTTTTAACCATTGACATTACAATCTCTTTCTGTTCTAAATAGCACCTCCTCCAAAAAAGCATCACCTCCCCATTTTGTGCATTTCTTCTATGTCTATTATATTTCTTCCTTAGTTTAATGTTCTCCTCTATTTCTCCGGTAAACCATGGAGGGTCTACTTTCTTTGACCTTAAATCCACTCTCTCTAAATACTGCCTCCTGAGGGTAGTATCTGCAGTCTTTTTCAAAGCTTTCTCAAATTTTATCATGTTCCACTCACCATCAACTTCATCCATCTCATCCTCCAAGGCTGAAATAAAAAGTCCCTTAAAACGCTCATTTGTGCTGTAGTATTCTACTTGTTTCACATCTTTAATCCGGCTTTTATTATTTTTAGAAGGGAATTCAAATACTGCCTCCATGAGACAGTGATCAGAGAGGTCAAACTCTCGTTTATTTTCATCAATATTCATAGAAACAAACATGTCATACATAGGGCAATTTACAATAATAAAATCGATCGAACTAGTATTTCCATTTTCCTCCCTAGTGACCTCTCCAGTACACTTGTCATCAGAGTTTAGCAATATCAGATTATTTCTCTCTATTAAGTTAATGACATATCTCCCATTTACATCTAATCTCTGATTTCCAATATAACCCAAATGCCCATTAAAATCTCCTAAAATAGTCATCGTGCAATTATCTTCAGCATCCAAGACTATTTGATCCAGTTCCTGTCTGATTAATGCATTTCTTTCATTACAGGTTACATCCATATATACCAGTATCAAGTCTATGGGCTGTTTCTCCACCTCAATGGTTGCTCTCAGTAAATCAGGACTGCTAGTAGGTACCTCATTAATACCTACTCGTTCATCACATAAAATCATTAACCCTCCACCTTTTTTGTCAAGCATGTCTCTCCTCCTAGTTGCACATCTATATCCAAGAGGAACCTCCACCCTATCAAATTTTTCATGGGTTTCAGATATACAAATTACATTTAGTTTGTCAGATGTGTTTTCTGATTCAACAGATTTAATTAATTCAACCATTTTTATTTGATTTATTGACCTAATATTTACATGGAATATACTAAGGCTTACATTTTGACTATCGGATCCACTGACCCCACTTAAAAATTTCGTTTAACCAACTTTCCACTGCGAATCACCCAGTCATTTTCACCTCTATCCCTTTTAACCTTTAATTCACCTCTCAGTTTCCTATCTAATTCCCTTTCCTTCAGTGTCAAGTCTGGTGTTACTATACATTTCTTCATCTCAGTTGTAGCTCTTCCTAACTTTTTGGCATTTCTCAGAATTTGCCATTTTTGTTCACTATTTTCTAGCTTGACAAGCAATGGTCTCGGTTTAGAGGATATATTTCTCTCAGAATCTACTTTCTTACCTAGCCTATATATGCCTCGTATGTTGAAGTCCCTTTCTCCAATTCCCTCTGTGAATATTTTCTCGCATGCAGATCTATCATCTGCCTCCCTCTCCTTCCCATTCACTTTATTAGACTCTCTTACTTGATACAATACCAGATTACATTCTCTTAATTTCCTATCTTCTTTTTCTTTCATTTCATCCAATATTAATTTAAAGCTATTTACTTCAGTTATGACTTCCTGCTTAATTTCCTCTTTGATTTCTTGCATCTTGTTCTCTATTACTGCCAGTCTTTCTTTTAATATTTTATTTTCCTCTTTCAGTTCTTTATTTTCATTAGAAAGCTGCATGATGCTTTCTCTACCATTTTTTGCCAGCTTTTTGCAAGATGGACAAAACCAGTCAAGTCCTCCAGTTTTTCCAATAGCCTCATAAGCCTCACTGCCCAATTTACCACATCTTATATGGAACCACTTCATGCATATATCACATTGAACACCACTGTCTTTATCTCCAACCAATTTCTCACACCCACCACAGCCAGAATCACTCTCTTCCCCTCCCCCAATTCTATTAGTACCTCCCATATTCCTAGTCCCACTGGTTTCTCTAGAGTCTCCCACATTCCGACCTCTGCCTCCTCCTCCCCCCGAACTTTTCGGTGGTGAATCAAATAGTCCCATATTTCTGTGACAGTTATCTTATGAAAAATCTAAACTAGTAATTAAATCTTATCTTGCAACAGACCCGACCAGCTACGTACACCAAGATTCAAAAGAAAAAGCAAAATGTACTTATCTTTTTTCAGGAGCTGCACACATCTTCTCAGTGCGGTGAACCATTCATCGATGAAATCAGACGACAAAAGCAAAAATTCTTAAAAAACGGAAAATTTTAAATTGAACTTCACTTTACTATCATATGATAAATTAATACTCTGTCTAAATGCTCACAGTTACCGGAAAATAAGCGTAAACGTAGGTCAGTAGCCAATCTGAATGTTGAAAAATTGTGTTGAACGTATGTCAAATGCACTTTCCTGTTGCTGTAAGCAATCGGTAATTGAATAGCTATCCTATTTTCAAAACTTATTGGGTGAGTTACGAACAATTTAAAAAAAAAAGAGAAAACTACTATAGGTATAATTTGAAGGGATTGTAAAGTCAAAATCAAAGAATCGCCAAATTGGTTTAACTCGATTCAGAATATTTAATTATGTAATATTTGAATGCTCGTTTATTTTTAAAATGTTCATATAAAAAGTAAATAATGAAATTAGCGACACCTAGCGGAAGCATTAGTATGTTTGATGTTTTCTTATTAATTTAAGTATGCAGTGATCATGCTTTGTTTACGTCAAAATGGTGAAAATATTATGTGAATTCGTAGACAAGAAGGCATAGTTTTGAAAATAAAGCTATCTCTTCACTTGAGCTAAAATTTAGGTAGAAACTTAACTCAGTTTGTATGTATACAAGATAGCACTCCTGATTGTGGCGCCATCTACCGTTAGCATTTGTTAGGAAATTTTAATTAATTATATCTAAAATGATATATCTCCATTATTAAATTTTATTGAACATTGCAATGTCACACGACAACTTTATTCTTACTAAGCAATCGTTTGTCATTAAAATTGTTAAAGGTCCTCTCCAGGCTCCGCGAAAAAATGAGTTTATAACATACTATTACAGAACTAAGGTCTACGATCATTATTCTGCAAACCGATTCGGTTCAGTATATATATATACAATTCGGTTCAGTATATATTTAATAATTTGTTTTTAAAGTTTTTTAGTACTCTGTGAGCAACAATTGAGCGAATCACTAATCTGATGCTCAAGAAGAAGATTGTACACTCTTTGTTTTGATTACAAATTTGAATTTTATAAACAAACCATGCGTTTTCGGCCATTATTTTAGATATTAATTATTTCCTACAGTATGTAAACGTTTCTATTATAAGTTCATTCGATTTTATACCTTTACACGAATATTAAATGGATTTATTAAACCTAATACCTAGTTGACAATCTAAACAAATGGTGTACATTCTTTTTCTTCAGGCTGAAAATTTCTTAAATTAGTAAGTCGGAAGTAAAATAGGTTTCGTATAGTTTTAATTATAAAAATCTTTAAAAGCATATAAAATTAAAAATATGCTACCAAATTTGGTGCGGTTTGCAGCAAAATATTGAAAAACATTAGCCTCGTTGAATAAGGCAATAAAAATATTTGCTTGGAGGGGACCTTTAAAACAAAAAATGACTTTACTGTCCTTTTAAATGCTTTAAAGATACTATTTCTCTCTTGTTGATGAATCGAACGCTAGTATTTATTAATTAACATTAATCATAGAATATAATGGCATCATTTAATTTTTTTAAATTCGATTTGAAATAATTAATCTAATTAATTCTCAACTACAGCGCCATTTTCTGAAAACATCAGGTAGGTACACAGTTCATAGAATACTTTGGGTATGAAGTGTGGGTAGGTACAACAATTGATAGAGCGCATGCGCAGGATATCGCTAGCTTTGAACTGTTTGTTAGTATGTTCATATTCACTGTAATTTACATTAAATTTAAGTTCATATTATATTAAATAGTTAATTTTAATTATTTACAATGATACTTCTGAGATATGAAGTTGGTTCCATCACAACTAAAAGCCATTTCATGACTCAGGTGCACTAGAATAGTTTTCTATGATTAAACTCATAGAAAAATATGGTTAGGTATATTTGAGAGATAACTTACGCAGTATATCATTTTCTATAATTTAATCATAGAAAATACTTCGGGTGCAATTCATAACTCAGGACTTCAATATTTTTACTGTACTTGTATTTAATATCGATAACAGTAATTATTTATAGCTCCATTAAAAGACAGACAGTTGATTATGTATAAAATCACAACGCCATTCCAGCCTATGCTGCTGGAATATTATTTACTGTATATAGCGTATAAATATCTCAAATTCGATTAACTCTATACCCAACAAACAACAATCTGTCGATTCGATGGAACAATCCATCGATTCGATATTACATCAATCGAAAAGAAATCTAATCGATATACGTTGTTTATAGGGTACTTTTTCACAAAGATATTCAAACATCTTTTAAACATACTGTATAATGAAGATTCAAGGACATTTATCTGGAAATAATGCAATGGCATTAAAATTAAATTTTAATTAAAATAAATTAAATTAAATTTTAATTTAATGTAAATTAAACTACAACGTATGTACAAAGATGCTAGTAATATGCATATAATATTATAAAAAAAATTATGTACTTGTTAGTTATATTTCAAACGAATAAATTATTATAGATGTATCTGTACATAGATCACTAACGTTTAGTACAGTAGAACTCCTCTATAGTGAACTACAACTAGTTCACAATAGAGAGTTTACTCTACTATAGAGGAATTAGGAGATGAATATTACATTCTTTATTAAATTATATAAATTGTAATATAGCAGACTATGAAATATTTTCTTTCTTTTCAAAATATAGTCATTATACAGGGTATTTGATTTCTCAGAACTCTAAAATTCAGGATGGTTCACTACACATGACTTCATTATAGAGGAGTTGCACTGGTAGAACTCCTTTATCATGAAAAATAACTAATTTACTATATAGAGATTCATAGAAAACTATCGAATATTTGTGGCAGACTAAACTAAATATGTTCACTATAGAGGTAAGTTCGATCGCTATGCCGTAGTCTGTTATACAGGATGACTCACTATAAAGGAGTTCACTATTGAGGAGCTCCACTGCACCCCCATTGTTATTTACGCCATAGAATCTACAGAGTCATCACCAACATAAGTACTGTACATAGATCACTAATGTTTTGTTTAATATTGTTTAATATTACTTATTTCAAAAAAATATTTTTTTGTTATTATTTAAATGGTAAATAAAGTGTAATATTTTAGGAAACTTTCAAATTAAACACCATCTAGAAGGATATTATAATTTATTAAGAATAACTTTTCAACATAATGGTATATAAATTAAATACCTCAATTAAAATAAAGCACTCCTATGAATGTGCCTTACTACGTATCCTACCCTGCAAACTCCATCTATTTAATATTGTGAAAACGTTAAATGGAGACAGAACAAGAAAACAAGCATCTAGATATCCCTCGGTGTCGCTTGTGTCATCCCTTATACAATATAGTCTCCTAACTTCACCAACAATAGTACATAGATCACTTAGGTTATTGCTATCGTTACATAGAGACAAAATAAGAAAATAATAATTGCTAGGTATATAGAGACATAATATGAAAATAATCACACCTGTATATACTACATATAACTTATCAGGCTGTTTCCTCCTGCAGAGTTCTGAAATCTCTGGTTAAAATTAGGGGATCAGAATATAGGCCAAACATCGATGTAAAACAACTATTTAACTTAAAAATAAACAATTGAAATCTAACCAATATGTTTAACATGACTAAATTAATAAAATCTAACGATGGCTAAAGGCAGAAAATGCATAACAGAACCATGCTATAGAAACCTATTCAATTAAGAAGTTTTTCGGAGATATCTCCATAGATTCAATAGTTATTTCTGCGTGAGTAAGAAAAGTTTCTACCAACTTTAGGTGTAAATTGTTTGAAATAATTATTTCAAACTATAAAATTCCTACATGAACTCACCAAATTGTGAGAGTTAGAGTTCAGATGCACTCTAGAGATATGTTTGCTCTGTTAATTTTATTCATTCACCAAAAAGAGTTACAAGTTTCTCGATTGGTCTTCATTCACCCTGTAAGTAAAAAAAGAGCGAAATGACACAGCGAAGTAAAAATTATTGGGGTTAAATTGTTATAACTGAAACAAATGTTTTATTTTATTTTATTTAACCGTAATTCATATTTGTTATTTTCTTAAGTTTCAACTTCTTTATACGTAGTAGAATTTTTACATAAAAATAATTTTATTATAATTAATTAATTTTAGTAAATAAATGTCTGCCACTTGTAAAGTGAAAATCTGCTGCTTCTTATTATAATAACTAGATTATGTTCACTCGGTAGAGCGCATACCTTCGCCTCCGCTTTGACCCGTTCTCTCCCAAAATTAAGGAAACTGCTAACTGGATAATAACCAATCTTCCCCAAGTTTCATGCAATATGGTACAATAATTTTTGAGTTATAAATGACCTTGACCTTGACCTTTGACCAGATCGCTTCCAAAATTCTACCAGATCGTTCCTGGTCATTGACCAATTGTACCATCAAATTTCAGACAATTTGGTTGAATACTTTTTGAGTTACAAATGGCTTTGACCTTGATCTTTGACCTTTGACCTGATCACTCCCAAAATCTATCAAAATGGTTCCTGCATATTGACCAATCGTTCCACCAAGTTTCATGCAATATGGTTCGATACTTTTTGAGTTATAAATGACCGTGACCTTGACCTTTGACCGGGTCACTCCCAAAAGACTAGCAGCAGGTCACTGGACATGGACCAATCGTTTCACCAAATTTCAGGCAATTTGGTTGAACACTTTTTCAGTTAAGTGAATAACAAGATGATAAATAAATAAATAAATAAATTCTGATGAAAATATAACTTTCCGCAAGATTGCGAAGGTAATTACCATATCTTTCATTTTCATCTCAAATTTTTCTGTGATGTAGAAAATTAATTCATTTCAAGCATTAATTTGCTGGATATTTTTTCGGATTTGGCGAATAGCCTAACTATTATATATGTTTATATCTTCCCAATATACCTCATGCTTCAACATTTGTATCAATTGCATGAATAAATTTGTTTGAGTTAAAAACATTGATTTCAATTTTATTTAAACATATTAATATTTATCAAGAAGTTATATAAACTCAACATTGAAGGTTTTTTGGTGTCAAGCTGTTGAATACAAAAAATTATATACTTCTAGAGGAAGAGGGTGAAAAACTAGGGCCCAACAATAAATTTTATGACCAACTGTTGCATGCCAGATAGGAACATCTTTCTTTCTATTTCAGCTGTCTTTACCTCTCAAATGTATTATGTATAACTGGTGTACTTGCCCGTTAAGAATAACGTTTCTCACTATCAATATTTTTGTAATTTAACTATCCACACATCTGGTTCGTGCCTTCAGATTTAGGTAAATCGAATAATTTAATAAAGACTATAATATTATAACATAGAGTAATAGAGTAGCGGTATAAATTAAATATCAGATGTTACAAATAGTGTTTAAAAACTAATACTGATGATTTTTAATAATTTCAAATTCAGTTAACGTAACCATTTATTTCACTAGATAAGAATTATTATTCATGCTCCCTCTTGTTAACCATTTTTTATCTTAATATTTTTCCATAAAGAAAACAACACGGATAAAATCTTTGCAGCATAGGAAATTCCTTCAGGAACTACGAGTGAGGAGTTGAGTTCCCTGAAGGGGTGGACGCGACCCTCTGAAACCTTCTTTCATGGCTGAGAGGATGCTGAAGGCATTCCCTCTTTGGATTGCAAGAGCCATTCGCTGTTGGAACCAGGCAAACTTCCTTGGATCGTTCGTTGTCTCAACAAGTCGTTTACCTATGGTCTTCATGATTGAGGAGGTCGTACTTCCTTACGTTTCTGTGGTCTCTATAGCAATTGGCTCAAATATGTAACCATCACCAATTGGGCGGAGTATGCTTGACATTTAAGGTTCTCCGCAGCCCCAGGTAGCTAAGGATGGTAACACTACAGGTAGCTAAGGGTGGTAACACTACAGATTCATTCACTCACATATTTCTCCTTTGTATCAAATATTGTGGTAAAGCTGACGTCACAGTCGGGTGGAGTGGTGATGTGCAGACAATTACTACCTTTGTAAACTCTTTTCACAATGTCGATATGTTCAGTAGACGTTACACAAGCTCTGAAGAAAGTGACCTTACACCTGTAATTAGAAAAAGAAATTAATGCTATGATGAATAACAAGAAAATATATCAATGATACTTTTAAAATTATAGAAGACCTTGATCTAGACCTTTAACCTGATCGCTCCTAAATTCTTATCAAATGGTTTCTGGATAATGACCAATCGTCCCACCAAATTTAAAGCAATTCCATTGAAAACTTTTTGAGTTAGGCGAATATCAAGATGATAAATAAATAAATGCCGCCTATAATATAACCTTCCGCAATCTGCGAAGGTGATAATGTGGTTTAATAATTTAATTATAATTGGTGCAGCCGTAAGAGTGTGAATAAAAAGACAAAAAAATATTTTGTTATTTGATTAGCAAATTAGGTAAATGAGCTACCTAGCATTTGTGAGTAGAGAGTTTTAATTATAGATATATTCTTTACCCTAGTTGCTCTTAAATTGTATAGAATTGAACAAAAAAAAATTAAAATAACTGTACAAAAATCATATTCATAATAGCTAAAGGCATTTTGAATTTCAAACATTCTACGCAGTTATTTAAGTACAAAGCATATTCAAAATAACTAACTTGCTATTCTTGAGCTGTGTGTAGAATTCTCCATTCAATGGTTGGTAATTGAAGTAACTATGTTTGAAATTAAGCATAATTTCACTGTCATCTTTAAGCACTGACACCATCTCGCAAAGAGTGACAATGTCGGTGTCTGTTAGAGACTCAGAAAGATCACACAAAATATTAACTTTAGCTTCCAACTTCTTCAGTACTTCAGTCAAGGGTCTGATGTGACGAGAGTAACGTAACGAACAGCAGTAAATCTCGTCTCTCACGACGTTTGAGACAATTGAGACGATAGTTGAGTCACAGTTTGAAGAAGAAACCAAATCGAGTAGATAGACACCATCAAGTCTAAAGTATTCCCTCAGCACTGCAGTGAATGTTTTGGTGTACTTTGTGAGCTCTCCTTTTTCTGAAGTTTCCAATATCAGAAGTTTGATGATATTACTATGCCTGTTGAGAATAAAATTTAGTCATTTGTATTGAATATAAAACAATGTTTACAACTTGAAAAATAATTCATATCTTATTATCATTATAATATCAAGTTTAAAAACTAAGAAAATTGACTAAAGAGAAGGGTTAGAAATGCTTAGTTTGGCTAAATGTCATTTTCATTGCATTGGCACAACGCTGTTCAACAACCTTTATTCCAGTGTAGTTTACCTTACAGTGGCCCAGTGTGTAATAGCACTGGCGTGCCAATGCACGATCGTGCCATTACTTTGTCAACGTTTACCGAAGTTGGCTCGTAAGTGCAATATGTTATCAGTGATAGTTAAATAAATTTAAATGTTTAGAATGACAGAATATAGTAAGAGATAGAATACAATTATTAATCAAAAATATAATTACTTACCACTCAACCTCCTTTTTAACGTTAGTGTTTTTAGTAGACACTCCAAGACAATTGAGAAAGTTCTTCCGAAGATTATGTTCTGAACGCAGCCATGAATTCCAGTCAATTCCAGTCAGCCATGAATTCCGACCAATGTTTTGCTTTTGCATGTTCCTAATCACCTGTTCTACTGCCACATAATTCTGAATTGTGCTGTGTGTGAAGGCGTAAGTCAAAGCTTTACCTAGTTTCAAAGACATCTCTGGGGTTAGGATGCACGTCAATAACCCTCCAAGGTCAACATCTCTAGATAACTTTTGTTGACATTTTTCCACTGAGATTTCGTAGTCGTCTTCTTCTAAGAAATATTTCTCACAATTGACGGGTACGATATTGTAGTAACTGAACAAATCAAAAATATCATTAGTTGTTCTTTTGGGAATCTGAACTTTGCTCTCTCTCAATTTTTCCTCAATTACTTTAGAGAAGATGTCTGTTATCGCTTTGTAAGCACTTTGTTCATTGCACAATTGAGACAAAGATTTTCTGTTATTAATGAACAGAGAGATGAATAATGCCAAAAGAACTGGAGAGAAGAACACTTCCTGTGTAGCTTCATTTAGATTCTCAAAGCTCTTCACCAGTTCTTCAGTATTTACACCTTCACCCATCATATCACCATACCTCCTCAAGAAGCTCACTTTGTTTCTCATTTCGTTGATGGGTTCGATGAGCATTTCATTGTAGTCGAAACACTTCTCTATCAGTTTGCTAATGAAATTATTCGCTGCATCAACTCTGCCGGAAACCATGCATGTAGCATCATATTTGTTGCAGAAGAGTATGACTTCATCAATCAGTTCTCTACTTAAATTATTGACTTCATCGTAGCCATCAATTAAGAAGACTTTTCCCTCCACTTCTTTGAATGCGTCAAAGATGACTTCTTTAGGGGAATACAAATTGGGAATATTATCGTTCAGAAAATCACTAAGATTATTCTGTCGCTCAGTTCGGCATTCTATGTAGATAGGTACTTTGAATCTACCTATTCCTGCGTAACTTATTTCACTCCCATTAACTGAATTCTCTAAGATATTTTTGTAGAAGTTTCGCATAAGAGTAGTCTTACCAGAGCCTGGACCACCGTTGATTACTACGAATTTAGTAGTGATGTGATTGCATAGCTCAGAGGAACTAAAAAGTATTTTTTTCTTTTCCAGTTCATTCTTGTCTTCAACTGTAACATTTCTTTCATTATTTGTCTCATCTTTCTCTTTAACAGCGACTGATAAATTCACGGATTCAAAGATCTGTCCAGTAACTACATTTTTCAGACCACCTGGCAAAGGGACAGTGAATGATGGAGAATCATTCTTTAGCATGGGGGAAACACTTTTCTTTTCTATTAATTCCGTAACATGCTTAATTGCATTTTCATATGAGATAGTTTCATACACTACCTTGTCAAATTTTGCTATCAAATCTGCAACTTTTGCTTCGATTTCACTCTTGTCTTTGCCGTATAGTGTGCCAGCAGTTCTTATGCATTTTGTCATCAATGTCTTCTTGTCTTCAATTTTGGGGTCTTGTTTTGCATTAGGATGTTCTTTGATTACTTCATTTCTGAAGTATTTGATCTCTTTGAGAAGATACTCGATACTATTAGTGTCTTTCAGTTTCTCATCCCACTCTTTTGTACCAGTTTGAGTGACATTTTCATAACAAAGAACTGGTAGAAGATCGTGCAAAATATTTACATCAAAGCTGGAGAAGTCAGTTTCTTCCGTTTTTATTAAATGATTTTGTAACTTTTTTTCTAGTTTCATGTCAGATTTCTCTTCAATCTTCAAATTTTCAAAGTGGTGATTGATTTTCACGCCGTCTGGTTTTTTAAAGCCCCAGTCTATTATTGTCTGATAGACAAGGGGACCGCACTCGAAATTGATGCGGTAATTTCTCAGAAAATTCAAATCCTCTTGCGGAAGAGTCTGAGGAGATGGAGAAGCCATTGTGCTCAGGAGTACAACCTATTGGAGAGAAAAATGAGAATGTGTTAATATTGCAGTGTCATATTGAGGTACAGATGAGAAGGAGTCGATTTAACGCTCTCTGTTGTGTTTTTGATATAACAGCCAGTATTAAAGTCTATATAAAGAATGAAGCTTAATCGAGATGAATGAAAGATGGGGATAAAAAACAGATATAACTTTTATCATTTAGATATTGTACTTCCACTTATTCTTGAAAAGTCTCCAGTGGACTGGCGACTCGGACCACCTACCTAAACTTAGTCACTACTAAAAAAGTTTCTCCTCAATTACTAACTAGGCATTGGTTAAATTGAATTCCATTATTTTATTTCGTAATTGTTATTCATAAGAACTACAGTTTAGCAGTTAACTAGCACTGGTTTAGAGCCCATGCACACGAGCGTCTCTTGGACGCAACGTGAAAAGAACGCAAACGCATGGCCAGGGCACACGAGTGTCCTTTTGACGCAAAGGAAAATTAACCCAGATGCATATGAAGTGACATGCAGCATGTAGCAGTCACACTATACCTAACTATACACACTGTAGGTTATCTAACCAATCACACTATACCTAACTAGTCACAATGTAGGCTATCTAACTAGTCACACTATAAGCTATCTAATCAGTCACAATGTACGTAAACGGATGCAAATTTTAGTAACTGTTATTGGTACGTATATCTGTTACCAATACGTATCGGTGCATATTCATTCAAAAAGTTTATATAAACTTCATAAGGGCTTGGTCGATAAGGAAATACCTGAATTAACTCTATTTTCTCGTTTTACTATTTCCTTGTAATAACTCACAGACTGTTAAAATGTAGGGACAAAGATTTCTTTCTTTTATATTCAATAAAATGTTTCAATCTCTACTTTTTACTTACAATTACCATTGAAAGATGCGGCAATAAACCGTCCGTGTGCGCCTCCACACATAGATTATATTACCATGCGCCCAGAATTGTCCGTCGTTTGCCGTGCGTTCAAGAGACGCTCGTGTGCCCACATACCCGAGAGTTAATGCTATTTTAGGGTCATGCATGCGTCAATCGCCGCACGTCAAAGAACGCTCGTGTGCGGGCAGAGATGGGCGGGAAAGTACTTCCCAAGTACCAAGTAAAAGTACTAAGTAACAAGTAAGTACTTCAAGTACTACTTGAAGTACTGTCTAAAAAGTACTTTGAATAATTACTTAGAAGTACTTTTTACAAGTACTTGTTACTTTCCAAGTAAAAAGTACTTTGCAAAGTACATTTTTTCCTTTCAGTCAAGAGATTTTAAAAGATTATTTCTAAAATCTCTACAAAATTAATTCATTTTCTCATCAAAACTGTATTTACAGCAACTGGATAAAAACTAGAGTTTGAAGAGGTCCAACATGTTGGAAAATTGTTTGTCAAGCAGTATAATTGAAAACTTTGTCAAACAGTAGAATCGAAAACTAAGACTGTAAGACATATTGTACACTTTTGTGTGACGGTGAATATTTATATATTCTGACATACAATCATGTATAGAGACTATGAGTTATATTAACCAATTTAAGTACATTGAATATAATTATTTTGTGATACCTAGATATCACAACCAATATTTACCAAATACAATGACAAATTATAAGCGTGTGGACGTGTACAGAGACTATGATGATGTACTATCAGAGAAAAAAGTCACTGAGAAGATGTACTATCAGAGAAAAGAATCACTGTGATGATGTACTATGAGAGAAAATAGTCACTGTGATGATGTACTATCAGAGAAAAGAGTCACTGTGATGATGTACTATCAGAGAAAAGAGTCACTGTGATGATGTACTATCAGAGAAAAGAGTCACTGTGATGATGTACTATCAGAGAAAAGAGTCACTGTGATGATGTACTATCAGAGAAAAGAGTCACTGTGATGATGTACTATCAGAGAAAAGAGTCACTGTGATGATGTACTATCAGAGAAAAGAATCACTGTGACGATGTACTATCAGAGAAAATAGTCACTGTGATGATGTACTATCAGAGAAAAGAGTCACTGTGATGATGTACTATCAGAGAAAAGAGTCACTGTGATGATGTACTATCAGAGAAAAGAGTCACTGTGATGATGTACTGTCAGAGAAAAGAGTCTCTGTGATTATGTACTATCAGAGAAAAGAGTTACTGTGATGATGTACTATAAGAGAAAAGAGTCATTGTGATGATGTACTATCAGAGAAAAGAGTCATTGTGATGATGTACTATCTGAGAAAAGAGTCATTGTGATGATGTACTATCAGAGAAAAGAGTCACTGTGATGATGTACTATCAGAAAAAAGAGTCACTGTGATGATGTACTATCAGAGAAAAAAGTCACTGAGAAGATGTACTATCAGAGTTAACAGTATAAATTATTAGTTTTTAAATTGTATTGTAAATGTACTTGGTACTTGAAAGTACTTTAAAAAATACTTGGTACTTGTACTTTGAAAGTACTTTTTTATTTGAGTACTTGGGCAACTACTTCAAGTACATTGATTTACGAGTACTTGTACTTAGTACTTAAGTACTTTCGATGTACTTTTCGCCCATCTCTGTGTGCGGGGGCCCCTAGGCTACTAGGTAGTATAAGGACCATAAGAATCATATACCATAATTCATCATAAGAATTAGGTAGCTAATTCCAAATTTAATGCCAACTAAACAGGTCCTGTCTCAAGAAAAATTGGCTCTAGAAAAATAAAAAATATAAACCAATTAATTTTACTGACTTGTACTTACTACCCATGGTACTCCTGAAACATAGAGCTTAGATTATTGCATACGTAGGACCGTAGGTTCTACCCTTGTACCAGTATCAATTAATTCCTGCCAATTTTACCTTCCTGCCTAACATATTCAAATCCAAGCTATATAATATGTACAATATCTAAACTACTTATTTTTGGTTCGAAATCTTCAAGTAAAGGGCCAAATTTGGCTTGGAGTAGGCACGTAGATTTATTGTCAAATTTTGACTTTAAATTGGCTAGCCAGTGATGCATCAACTTAAATATTATTATGTTACCCGAATCCAAGTAAATTGGGTAACAAGGTAACAGACTAGTGAGACTGAGACCAAGTATGTAACAATAGTAGGTAGGTAGGTAGGTATCATAGCCTTCTCATCAAAAACTAATCCTTGTTTAAACTTCAAGCCATGTTACAGAGTAGCTATATCAGATAATCAGTTAAAATGAATTAATTGGCTTACATTTCATGATTTCAAAAGGTCGAAATTCAATTATGTGTATTTCTATTTGGCTTGAAATTTTGAATTACTTTTTGTTAATTCTGACTTGAAATCTTCAAAAATGAGCCCAAATTAAATGGCTCGGTTGCGAATTTTTGTGAATTTTTGGCTAGAGATTGGATTACAGTTTACCAGACTCTTAAACAGTGTTTAATTAGGTTCCTAAATATGCAGGCCTAATTGATTTATTTCAATCTTTGAGTAGGTCTATCTTTTTAATTTAAAATGCTAGACATGCAGATACTTATATACAATGATTACCTCAATTCACATAAATACCTAAATATCCAGCGTGTAGTATTTGGTCATGACATACACATCATGACATGCACTTTTTAGGAAGTGATTCCACCGAAAAAATAAATAAATTTGAGACCAAATCCGCCACCATACGAAGACCATTCGATTGACTAGGGTTTAGGAAGGAATAGACCTTTCAAAATTTGGGATCTCAAATTCTAATCTGCAGATTAGAATACCCTATTAATTACTATATCGTGGGTATCTTAAATTCGTGAGTAGAATTAAATACATAATGGTAATATCCTGGCTTTACTATCGGAAAGAATTAGCAAGTTCTAGTAAAGTGTGGACACTTGCAGTGTTCGTTCGTACACTTGTTTTATTCACCAAATTAACATATAACTTGATGTTATCTTTAGGTATTTAGGTACTTACATGCAACTATTCCTTCTATATTTACTTAAATTTGTTGCACATATCACTCTCTTATGCACTCCACTGTAATGTGACTTATATTTGACAATAGTCGGTGGTTAGATAAGATATAAAACACGATAAGACTTATCTAGAACCTCGTAAGAAAATAGTAAATGACTATTTCCCCGTAAATGAATTCATTCGATATTCTCTATTTTAGAAAATTATAAAGTAGGTAAAACTTCACCACCCTAATTACCCTAATTACCCTAGCTTCATTTCACAGCACTCACCTCTAACATCAGGATTTAAATTTCTCAACAGTAAGTTAGAGCATCCAAAGTGTCTTTCTTACCAGTATCGGCAGAGGTGACTTTATCAGCAGATAGTACTTTCTTACGGTACTGACTGACTCGTGACCGGAAAATTCGTTCACGGAAAATTTGTCCTCGGAAAATTCGTCCACGAAAAATTCGTCCACGAAAAATTCGTCCACGAAAAATTCGTCCATTAAACGCAAAATAATATAAATTTAAATGTAACAAAATGTAATGATAACTGTTTTGGTACAAGGTAATTTAATGTATGTTGGTGATAGTACATAGTTAATCTACTTTGTTGCATCCATTATAAAGTTTGCTGTACTACAAAATTCATGATTGTTTAAAAAAAAAACATTAAGATTGATAGATATATAATAAATTTTATTACCTTAATTTAAGATAAAATGTTTGGTGCCTTAGCGTTCCTTTGTAGCTACGTACATTGGAACAAAACAGGGAACACGAAATCAACGCGAAAACCCGTTAAATTCAATTGAATTTTGGAATGTTCAAGAAATAGCATCCTAATATTTGGTAGAAGAGTTAACCCGAACTAAGAGAATTCAAACAAAGAGAGATGTCACACAGCGTAAAAGGCCAAGATATCGAGATATTGACGAACAAAAATAAATTTTTTTTGACAAATATTGCATTGCTGAAATTATTATTATTTATAATTATTTGATTAAGTTATTTTTTAATTTTTTAATTATAAATAACCTAGTATATTAGCTACATAGAATATATTTTTCATATACATCTATCACTGCTGAATATATGTGTTATTTTAATCTAACAAGATTTTAAACGACGGCAATTATCTCTTATATGTAAATAATGTCTTTCTTTCTATTCCAAATTTAAGAAACCGGACGAATTTTCTGTGGACGAATTTTCCGTTGACGAATTTTCCATGGAAATACGACATATTGAGTAAAATAAATGGTAGAGAGAGGTAAATGATAGGGTGAATTAGATGAAAAAGGTACGTGATATTAGGTAAATTAATGTAAAATTAACGAAAGATT
>CANNZV010005869.1:0-22789 GCA_947561585.1 Caprella mutica | reverse complement strand
AATTGACAAAAGAAGAAATGGCAGCATTCGCCCAAAAAGCAAAAGATATTAAGTACATGGAAATGGAAGATGTGTATGATAACCCTGGAATTTCAGATTTACCATCAACAACAACTTCAATCGTTTTAAATGGAGTGCGTAAGCAAGTCGTTAAAAGATATGGATATCCAATTGAGTTGAGAGCTTTTGAAAAACTCTTTGATACTTTATTAGAAACTAAAACATGGGTTAAGATTCCAGAGCCTGAAAAGAAGTAAAATCACTTCCCTAGAATTAGTAAATTTGAAGCTAATTCACCACTTAAAAATTCTAAAATCATATGGTTTTTGCACTGATTACTATTGCATTCGTTATTGGAATGGTATACAGATCAGATTTTATCTCTTCCGAAAAACATCAATCTTTTTGGTATAAGTATCGCAAACTACTTGCTCTTGTCGGTATGACATTCATACCTATCATTCTTATCAATATCCTTGGAACAAGTGGACATTGGGTTACTGCTGAGGAAAATTTAAAAGATGCCGAAGAAGATAGTTTTGGTACAGATCTCATTGCGGCATATGAATATCAGCTAACTGCTACGCCAGATGATATTCCCTTATACTTCGATTATGTAGATGCATCAATTGATGAATTAATCTCTGAATGTACATACATCAATTTTGAGCGTTTTACAGACAACCCTGAGATTCTAACTATAGCAACAGAATATGCTAAAATGAGGTGTCGTGATCGCGAACCTTTCTTGGATGATGATTTTGGTTATAAACTGGATTTTAACAAAACATCCTACATAAATTACATACGCGGAATACAACTTGGGGAAACGGGAAACTTCCAAATTGCCGAAGATCACTTCGTTAAAGAAATAGAGTTAAATCCGGGTTATCAGAAATCCTATATTGCTTTATACGAGGTTTACAAAAATTACAAGGCGGATCAATTCCCTGATTTTATACTCAACTCCAAAGAGGCAAAACATTTACCAAATCATATATTAAAACCAGAATATTTCAAGCATGGGGCCTATGGCCGCTACGCAATGATAATTGTTAAGGAGCGATTATTCAACATTGGCTTAATTCCATTCTTGGCCGGTCTGTGTATTTCAATAATGTGGTTATTCTTCTTACGCGAAATGGACGTTTTCAATAAGGAGAAATGGAGTGATTTAATTCTGGTATTTACCGGTGGTGTATTCTTTACATTCTTTTGTCTCCCACTCTATGATTTTGCACATTATGTATTAGAATTTAGACTTAACGGATCTGGGTGGAATGATTTTCTCTATTGCGTTTTTGTCATTGGCGGATCAGAAGAGTTGGTTAAACTAATTCCATGGTTGGCCTTTGCAATGTTTACCAAGAAGATGAAGGAACCATTCGATTACATTCTATATGCTTCCGTTGCAGCCTTAGGTTTTGCTTTCGCTGAAAATTGGACTTACCTCGAAGACGCCGAAAACATTGTTGTCCGATCGATAATGTCAACGATGGGACATATGTTTGATGCATCAATCATAGCTTATGCTTTAGTACTTGCACGATTTAAAATCAAAGATCCGTTATGGAAGAAGTTAGTTCCCATCATTGGTTTTGCATTAGCTGCAATTGCCCATGGGTTCTATGATTTCTGGTTAATTAGTTCTGCTGCTGATGGAATGCAATTAATCACATTGGTATTTTTCATTATTACCATAAGTATTTGGTTTTTCTTTCAGAAGAATGCTATCGGTAACTCAAGATATTTCACAAAAAAAACGTTCAATGGAGAATATCAGTTAGATATACTTATGTTTTCCATGTTTACTATACTCATGATCGAATACATAATTCTTAGTATTCAATACGGTTACAATTATGGTAATGGTGCCCTAGCAGGTTCTGCTTGGGTAATTGCCGCCTTTTTGGTTTATATGTCATTTATTCTCTTGAATTTTACGTTAAAAGAGGGTTGGTATCCTTTTAAAATTCCTGTTCCGAAACTAGCCTTACTTCCAAGCTTTTCCAACGGAGAAGACTATGAAGAAATAGATGAAAACCGAGCGCAAATTATAGGTAAAGAACTCACTTTATATGCACCAAAATCAAATCGATATGTAGGTTCGCTCTTGCCCAAAAATGGACGTTGTATCAATGAGTTTTCGCTTGGAGGTAAACCTGGATGGTATTTGTTTGAATTATCCTCACCTCTTGGCTTCTATAACCATGATGATACAACAGTAATTATAAAGTGTAAGTCTGAAGGGAAATCCTTGCTAGATGACAAAGTTGAAATTTACCTTCTTTTGATTCCTAAAGGCATCAACCTAAAATCAGAAAAGCCTTTTGCCATGTCCGATTTTAGGTATGCCGGAAGAAGTTATTCTAGACCAAAAAACTAAGGTTAATGAACTCCATGCATTCTTTTGCTAATCCAAGGTGCAATCAAAAGCGAAATTAATCCAATCGAAACAGCAACCACTCCGAATAAAGTATAAATACTTACATATTGATACAACTGCTGAAACGCAGGAGTTTGATTAGCGACGGCATTAAAATCCATACCTGTACAGAGTTCTATTACTGGATTCATCCATTGTAAAGACGTATTTGCGGAACCTGACTCGCTAACAGCGGTTAACTTCGCAATTTGTCCAGAAAAGAAATGTCCATAGAATGAAGCCAAAAGCCATACACCCATTATAAAACCCGCAAATTTCGCTGGTGATAATTCGGTGACTTTGGTCAACCCAACTGGAGAAAGGAAAAGCTCTCCAATCGTGTATAAAAGCGTACCAAAAAGTAAATAAAACATTGGAACATGCCCTGTTGAGTCTGCACTATAGGCAGACATAGCAAAAACTAAATAGCCTATACCAAGAAGTATTAATCCAAAAGCAAATTTTACAGGAGATTTCGGATTCTTCTTTTTTCTTGAAAGAAACGTCCACATGATTGAAAATGGGATCGCCAATAAAAAAATGAAACCAGAATTTATACTATTCGTTTGCGCCGCATTTAAAAATACAAGGTTTACATTTCTATCAGCAAACAAGGTTAGTGAAGAACCCGCTTGTTCAAAAATTGCCCAGAATAACGTCGCCATTAATGTGAAGTAAACCACTATTGAGAGGCGCTGTCTTTCCATTTTGGAAACTTGTATCATCATCTTTCCTAAAACAATTGCGACAACTACAGAGGCTGCGACAACTAACCAATGCTCATACTGATAGAAATAGATAATTCCCGCAAAAATTGGAACTGAGCATAGGGCTGCAATAATAACTAACCATTGCTTTTTGATCACTTCCTGCTTCGTTAATCCGTCTTGAGATTCTGGTAATTTTCCGTGTTCTCCAAATGAATCCAATTTCAAACCGCGATAGAAAAACAAAATTCCAATTACCATTCCAATTCCAGCAAGGCCGAAACCATAATGCCAACCGTATTCTAAGCCTAACCAAGCACATAACAAAGGAGCTAACATTCCTCCGAGGTTCACACCTAAATAAAAAATTGTAAACCCAGCCTCTCGTTTATCTTCTTGTCCCTGGTAAATCGAACCAACTAAAGATGAAATGTTTGGCTTAAAGAAACCATTACCGACAATGATTATTGCCAATGAAGTATAGAAGAAGAATGGTGTTTCAAAGGTCATAAACAAGTGACCAATAGCCATTAATATTCCACCGATAAAGATAGATCTCCGATAACCTAAAATTCTATCGGCTAGCATACCTCCAATAATTGGGGTGGCATACACTAAGGAACCGTAGGCTGCATAAACTCCTAAAGACATTTCATCAGAATACAGCAACTTGGTAGTCATATATAACACGAGTAACGCTCGCATTCCATAAAATGAGAATCGCTCCCATAATTCCGCAAAGAATAGATAGAACATGCCTCGAGGATGACCAAATAATTGAGGTAATTCCGTTTGATTAATTTCTGATTTTTCCATGTTGTGAACTGTTTTACAATTAGTGTTCGCAAGATGAAATTCAATCCAAGAAAAAAGTAAAGGCGTAGTTAATTATATCAAATAATAGGTATTTGTAATTAATTGTAACCGGAAGTAAAATGCTGATTTAATGTTGTTTAACCAACAATTGATTTATAATTCGAATTTTCGATATCGTTTGCGAATTCATTCAAAAGTGCTTTATCGATGATGATATTTTCAGGAAGAATCCTAAGACGATACTTCCCTTGCCCCACGAATGTGAACAAATCTTTTCTTTCAAGTTGATCATCTTCATCCTTATCAACTATGGTATTTATATTCTCAATTATTCGAGTCAAATAAGTTTGGCTAGCGATCTCACCTTGATTTCCAACTTCCATATATTGCTCGTTGGAATCGCCAAGTTTTCTTCTAATCGCAAACTTCAATAAGTTTTTAAACTGCGTTGTTTTCGAAGCAAAATCAATTTGTTGATCATAGATACCTTTCGATGGTACAGACAACACGATAAGAGACCAATCGGAGACTTTTAAAGTCATTTCACTAGATTTTGGTGTACTTGCCAACTGTATTACCCAATTCGTTGCTAGAACCAAGAAAATGGATATCAGAGATGTCTTTGCTATTATCTTCATTAGGCTCGATGCAAAAGTGTCATGCATAATTATGAAGACCTCCGGCAATTGAGAATACATCATCACCAATACTGTGACCACTGAAATGTATGCAATTAACCTAAATCCTCTTCTGGTAAATACGCGATATAACGATACAATCAACAATAAGCTCGTAAATACAGATAAGATTAAATCCGGAAGAAACTGATATTGAATTGCATTAT
The DNA here is from genome assembly GCA_947561585.1 of Caprella mutica. Lineage (NCBI taxonomy): Eukaryota > Metazoa > Arthropoda > Malacostraca > Amphipoda > Caprellidae > Caprella > Caprella mutica. The sequence continues at coordinate 17,997 of CANNZV010005869.1, read as the reverse complement.
TCGAATCGCCGAACAACTGAAAGAACAATATTGACAAGGCTGACATAGCCAATATACCAATAGACAAGCGTTTAATGTTCTTTGTATTCTTGTGAATAAACCCAGGAGAATCGTCTAAAAAGAAAAGCGATAGTAACAAGAAAAAACTATTCAATGTAGAGAAGAAACTGTTCACTGCATGACTAAGCATTGAATTTTCAATGTGACCATCAATGGCTAATAATCCCCAAGTACCTGAAAGCACCCAAATGAATACTGCTGCACTTAAATATGCCAGACCTTTATCCACACGTTGTTGCGGTTCATCTTCTTTTAAAATTTTATTAAACCTTACTCGAATATTATACCAAGTAGCCAACAGTAATATTGCACCAATCAACGAAATGAAGATGTGCGACAATAAATAAAACTGTTCAACTATAGCCATAAATTTAGTGTGCGTCTAACCAATTATCAGCAACTTCCATCTCTACTTCCATAGGAACGGTTAATTCTACAGCTGATTCCATTTCTTTCTTAACAAGATCTTGCATCAGTTCAACTTCACTTTCATGAACATCAAATACAAGTTCATCATGCACCTGAAGCAACATCTTTGATTTCAAATTTGCTTCTTTCATTGCGCCATGCACGCCAATCATTGCCAATTTAATAACATCAGCAGCAGAACCTTGAATTGGCGCATTTACTGCGTTTCTTTCTGCAAAACCACGTACTACAGCGTTCGCAGAGTTAATGTCACTTAAATAACGTCTACGCTTCATAATTGTTTCTACGTACCCATTCTCGCGCGCTTTTGAAACTGCTCCATCCATGTATCCTTTAATTGTTGGATATTGCTCGAAGTAGCTATCAATGATTTGTTTTGCCTCTTTTCTAGAAATATTCAAATTTTGAGCTAACCCAAATGCAGATTGACCGTAAATGATACCAAAGTTGACTGCCTTCGCAGAACTACGTTGATCTCTTGTTACTTCTTCTAAAGGAACATTGAATACTTTAGATGCAGTGGCCTTGTGAATATCAACCCCTGTTCTAAAAGCATCAATCATATTATCATCTTCACTCAATGCAGCGATAATGCGTAATTCAATTTGCGAGTAATCCGCCGCCATTAACTTGAAGCCTTCACCTCGAGGAATGAAAGACCTTCTAATCTCTTTTCCTTTATCCGATCGAATTGGAATATTCTGTAGGTTCGGATTATGTGAACTTAAACGCCCTGTTGCGGCAACAGTTTGCATATAACTCGTATGTATTCTTCCGTCTACCTCATCCATCAAAGTTGGTAGTGGATCAACGTAAGTATTCTTTAGTTTTCTCAATTGACGATAATCCAGAATCATTGGGATAATCGCATGTGTATGAACTAACTTTTGTAGAATATCTTCTCCTGTTTTATACTGACCTGTTTTCGTTTTCTTAGCTTTAGTTGTGATTTGCATGTGGTCAAAAAGAACTTCACCCAACTGTTTAGGTGAATCTATATTGAAGTCCATTCCTGCCTCAGCTTTAATTGAAGCATCTAATTCCTCCAAGGTAGCACCAAGTTCAGTCGAATATTTTGTTAGACCTTCAGAATCAATCGCGATTCCTTCTTGTTCCATCGATTTAAGTACATCAACAAGTGGCATTTCCATGTTATAGAAAAGCTCCTTTAGGTGTTCTTTTTGAATCTCAGGCTCAAAAATCTCCATCAATTGGAACGTGATATCAGCATCTTCACAAGCATATTCATATACTTCTTCAGGCGACAAATCCGCCATTGTTTTCTGATTCTTCCCTTTCTTTCCGATTAAACTCTCAATTGAAACTGGTTTATACTTTAAGTAGAACTCAGCCAAGAAATCCATACTCTGCTTAGAATCTGGATTAATCAAATAATGAGCAATCATGGTATCAAATGTTGGAGCTTCCACTGCAACATCATATCTATTAATCACCTTAATATCATACTTGATATTATGAGCGATTTTCTCAATTTTCGTTGACTCGAAAAACGGTTTAAATTCTTCCACAATCTTTTTTGCCGCTTCAAAATCAGTTGGAGTCGACACATAAAAAGCTTCTCCTTTTCTGTAACTAAATGCTATTCCAACAAGGTTTGCATGAAGTGCTTCAATGCTATCCGTTTCCGTATCAAAACACACTTTCTTTTGCTTCATCAGAATATCAAGCAACTCTTTCCTTTCTTCGGGAGTGGAGATTAAATGATAGCTGTGATTTTGTGTTAAAATTGTTTTGAAATCTTCTGGTTCCGTTGGTTGAATCTCCTCCGCAATTGCTTGCTTTCCGAACAAGTCCATTTGTCCATTCGTATCCATAATCGGAGCAGCAGAAACAACGATATCCTCTCCTAACACTCTACGTGCAAGATTTCTGAATTCCAATTCAGTAAAAACCTCTCTGATTTTATCTGGATCAGCTGGACACATGACTAAATCATCTTCATTGAACTCAACATCAACATCAAGGATAATCGTTGCTAAAGACTTGGACATTAACCCTTGCTCAGCAAAATTCTCAACGTTTTCTTTTTGCTTTCCCTTAAGTTGATCTGAATTCTCTATAATTCCTTCAACAGAACCATATAGCTTTAACAGTTTTGATGCTGTTTTAGGCCCAATTCCAGGAATTCCAGGAATGTTATCAGCCGCATCTCCTTGTAGTCCAAGAATATCAATTACCTGTTTTACATTAGATACATCAAATTTCTCCAGTACTTTATCTACATCCCAAACTTCAGCTGGATTACCACTTCTACCTGGTCTGAACATGAAAACATTATCGGTAACCAATTGCGCGTAATCCTTATCCGGCGTCATCATGTACGTAGTAAAGCCCGCTTTTTCAGCTATAACAGATAAAGTCCCGATTGTATCATCTGCCTCAAAACCGGGTACTTCCAAAATTGGAACATTGAATGCTTTAACTATATCCTTAATCGGCTGAATCATTGAAACAATTCCTTCAGGTGTTTCCTCTCGGTGCGCCTTGTATTCAGTAAACTCTTCTCTTCGACTCACTGAGCCTCCTGGAGGGTCGAAAACAACTGCAAGGTGAGTTGGTTTCTCGTTTTTGATTACATCAATTAGTGCATTTGTGAAACCAAAAGCCGCAGATGTATTTTGTCCTTTTGAGTTTATTCTAGGGTTCTTAGCAAACGCAAAATACGCTCTAAAGATTAGAGCGTATGCGTCAATTAAAAACAGTTTTTTATCGTGTTCTTGAGAAATCATAATTCATTTTTGTTAGTTCCAAGTAGTTCCCTCTTTGGAGTCTTTAACGGTAATTCCAGCATTAGCCAATCCGTCTCTAATTTTATCTGATGTAGTCCAGTCTTTATTCGCTCTTGCCTCTTGCCTTAAATCTAAAACTAAGTCCATAACAGGTGTCAACTTATCATCTCCTCCAATTGTGGATTGTGCTAATCCAAGTACGTTCACTACAAATGCATTCATTTCAGATTTCAATGAAGTTAAATCTGACTTAGATATTGTTGCTTTTCCGTCATTGACAGAATTGATGTATTTAACAGCTTCAAAAAGATTAGCCACTAAGATAGGAGCGTTGAAATCATCATTCATTGCATTATAGAAACTATTAATCATTTCTGTAACATCCACAGACGATTCACCAGAAGGTTTCAAGTTTTGCAAAGTCGTCATTGCCTCACTTAATCTTATGTATCCTTTTTCAGCTGCTGCTAGTGCCTCTGATGTAAAATCTAACGTTGAACGGTAATGAGCTTGCATCATAAAGAAACGCACAACCATTGGGTCAAAAGGCTTTTCCATAAAGTTATTCTCACCAGAGAACAATTCATGTGGTAAAATTGAATTACCCGTAGACTTACTCATTTTCTTGCCATTCAATGTCAACATGTTTCCATGCATCCAATATTGAACAGGCGACTTTCCGTTAGACGCAGTTCCTTGTGCAATTTCACATTCGTGGTGTGGAAATTTCAAATCCATTCCACCTCCATGAATATCAAACTCTTCTCCAAGATATTTAGTGCTCATAGCTGAACATTCTAAGTGCCATCCTGGAAAACCAATTCCCCAAGGTGATGGCCATTTCATAATATGCTCAGATGATGCGTTTTTCCACAAAGCGAAATCAAGTGGTGCTCTCTTCTCGCTCTGACCATCTAATTCTCGTGTATTCGAGATTAAATCCTCAATCTTTCTTCCTGAAAGTTCACCGTAAGGGTGTGTTTCATTGTATTTCTCAACATCGAAATAAACCGACCCATTTGATTCATATCCAAATCCATTGTCAATGATTGCTTGAATCATTTCGATTTGTTCAATTATATGCCCTGTTGCTGTTGGCTCAATATTAGGTGGTAGACTATTAAATTCGCTCATTACTCCATGGAAGTCCAATGTATACTGCTGTACAATTTCCATTGGTTCTAACTTCTCTAAACGAGCTTTCTTCGCTATTTTATCCTCACCTTCGTCTGCATCATCCACTAAATGACCAACGTCTGTAATATTTCTGACATACCTTACCTTATACCCTAAGTGGGCCAAGTAGCGATAAACCATATCAAATGAAATAAACGTTCTACAATTACCAAGGTGCACATTACTGTATACCGTAGGACCGCATACATAAAGTCCTACAAATCCATCTTTCAATGGAGTAAAAATGACCTTCTCTCCTTTCAGAGAATTGTAAATTGATAATTGTTTTGCGTGTGAATTCATTGATAAATATTCAAGTGTATAGACAAATATACCTTTAATTAAAAAAGCATAAAAGACCCAATAAAAATAAGCTCTAAAATCTATTTTTTAGAAGCCAAAACCATTTTTGTAATGTAGAATACATTAACTGCTACAATTGCAGCGTTGGTAATTATAATTGGCCAAGACATCAATAAGACTCCATACCAAATAAAAAAGCCACAACCGATAATGTTAACGATTCTAAGTTGCATCATTTTTTTCATAACGAAAGAAATGAGCACAAACAATGACGCGGCATATCCCACGTATTCTGTGTAGTCCTGCATTAGGCTGATTAGTTATATGTTAGCGAAGGAAAATCCTTCTTAGAATTTATTGAAGTTTAATCCCCAATTCATTCATTTGTTCATTGTCCAATGGTGAAGGCGCGTCAATCATTACGTCTCGCCCACTATTATTCTTAGGGAATGCGATATAATCACGTATTGAATCAGATCCACCCATCGTAGCAACCAAACGGTCCAAACCGAATGCTAATCCACCGTGTGGAGGAGCTCCGTATTCAAATGCAGACATTAGGAATCCGAATTGCGCTTCTGCTTCTTCTTTTGTGAATCCTAATAAATCAAACATTCTAGACTGCACATCACGATCATGGATACGAATTGATCCACCACCTAGCTCAACACCATTCATTGCAAGGTCATATGCATTTGCACGTACTTTCCCTGGCTCCGTGTCAATTAAGTGCATGTCTTCTGGTTTCGGTGAAGTAAACGGGTGGTGCATTGCATGGTAACGGTTTGATTCTTCATCCCATTCTAAAAGAGGGAAATCAATAACCCATAATGGTTTAAATACGTTTGGATTTCTCAACCCTAACTCATCTCCCATATGCAAACGAAGCTCATTCATTTGCTTACGCGTTTTATCCAAATCACCACTGATTACCAATAGTAAATCTCCTGGTTCAGCATCTGCAGCTTTCGCCCATTCAGCTAAATCTTCTTGCGAATAGAATTTATCTACTGAAGACTTATAAGAACCATCTTCATTACACTTTAAGTAAACTAAACCTTTACATCCGATTTGAGGTCTACGAACCCAATCTGTAAGTTTATCTAGTTGCTTTCTTGTATATCCAGCACAATCTTTAGCGTTGATTGCTAAAACTTGTTCAGCATCATCAAAAATTGCGAATCCTTTGTTCTTTGTTACTGCGTTCATATCAACGAACTCCAATCCAAAACGGATATCTGGCTTATCAGAACCATAACGTTCCATTGCCTCAGCATATGTCATTCGAGGGAATTTAGCGTCTAATTCAACGCCTCTCACTTCTCTAAATAAGTGTTGAATCATTCCTTCGAATGTGTTCAAGATATCTTCTTGTTCAACAAAAGCCATTTCGCAATCAATTTGCGTAAACTCAGGTTGACGGTCAGCTCTTAAATCTTCATCTCTAAAACACTTTACAATTTGGTAGTAGCGGTCAAAACCAGAAACCATCAATAATTGCTTGAATGTTTGCGGAGATTGAGGTAAAGCGTAAAATTGTCCTTCGTTCATTCTACTTGGAACAACGAAATCTCTCGCTCCTTCTGGAGTTGATTTAATTAAAACTGGTGTTTCAACATCTAAGAAATCCTGAGAATCTAAGAACTTTCTAGTTTCTAAAGAAACCTTATTTCTTAACCTCAACTTCTCTTGAACAGGGTTACGACGTAAATCTAAATAACGGTATTTAGCACGTAATTCCTCTCCTCCGTCAGTATCATCTTCAATTGTAAAAGGAGGTGTTTTAGAACCATTCAAAACCTTTAAAGAAGTTACTTTGATTTCAATTTCTCCAGTTGGAATGTTTTTATTCTTGCTAGATCTTTCAATAACTTCACCTTCGATTTGAATTACAAATTCTCTACCCAATTTACGAGCTTGCTCAGTTAGTTCCTTAGCATCATCTAAATTGAAAGCTAACTGAGTGATTCCATAACGGTCTCTTAAATCTAAGAATGTCATTCCACCAAGGTCTCTTGATTTCTGAACCCATCCTGAAAGAGTAACTGTTGAACCGATATGTGAAGGGCGTAATTCGCCGCAAGTATGTGATCTATACATGATATAAAATTATTCGAGCGCGAAGGTAGTGTAATTCCTATACTTCGCGAGTATCTTTTATTGTTAAGCCTTAATTATAAAGGAATGTTTCCGTGTTTCTTTTTTGGTAAAGTCTCCGCTTTGTTTTCTAACATTTTGAAACCAGCAATAACTTTCGCTCTCGTCTCTTCTGGAAGAATAACATCATCAACAATTCCTCGTTCAGCAGCTCTATAAGGATTAGCGAACATTTCAGCGTATTCAGCTTCTTTCTCTAACCATTTTTCCTCTGGATTCTCAGCAGCAGCAATCTCACGTTTGAAAATAATTTCAGCCGCACCTTTCGCTCCCATTACCGCAATCTCAGCAGTTGGCCAGGCAAAGTTTAAATCTGCACCGATACTCTTAGAGTTCATTACGTCAAACGCTCCACCGTAGGCCTTACGTGTAATAACCGTAATTCTTGGCACTGTAGCTTCTGCGAATGCGTAAAGCAACTTCGCACCATGTGTGATAATTCCTCTCCATTCCTGATCTGTACCAGGTAAGAATCCAGGAACATCTTCAAACACCAATAATGGAATGTTGAATGAGTCACAGAAACGAACGAATCTCGCCCCTTTTCTTGATGAATCGATGTCTAACACACCTGCCATAGAAGCTGGTTGATTTGCTACAACACCCACTGTTCTTCCTTCTACACGAGCAAAACCAACAACAATGTTCTTCGCGAAGTCCTCATGAACTTCTCTAAAACTATTGTCGTCAATCACTGAATCAACTACCTTACGAATATCGTATGGAAGTGTATTATTTTCAGGAAGAATATTTTTAATTGACTCTAATTTCGATTTATTGAATTCAAATGAAGTTGGACTTGGCGCTTCTTCATTTGCATTTTGTGGCATAAATGTGATTAAGTCTCTTACTTGTTGTAAAGCCTCAATATCATTTCCAGCTGTGAAGTGATTTACCCCAGATTTCTCAGCATGCGCTTTCGCACCTCCTAAATCTTCCGAGCTTACCTCTTCGTGAGTTACTGTTTTTACCACGTTAGGTCCTGTTACGAACATGTACGAAGTATCCTCAACCATAACTGTAAAGTCAGTTAAAGCCGGAGAATAAACAGCACCTCCTGCACAAGGTCCCATGATTACACTTATTTGAGGAATCACACCAGAAGCTCTCGTATTTCTGTAAAAGATATCCGCATAACCAGCCAAAGAAACAACTCCTTCTTGGATACGAGCTCCTCCTGAATCATTCAATCCAATTAGTGGGGCTCCATTTTGCATAGCTAAATCCATCACACGACAAATTTTCGCGGCATGCGTTTCAGAAAGTGAACCACCAAGAACAGTAAAATCTTGAGAAAAAACATAAATTAACCTTCCATGAATTGTACCGAATCCAGTAACAACACCATCTCCAGGGATTTTATTTTTCTCTAAGCCAAAAGAAGTAGAGCGATGTTCTACGAATTGTCCAATCTCATTGAATGAGCCTTCATCCAATAGAGCAGTCACACGTTCGCGAGCAGTTAATTTCCCTTGAGAATGCTGACGTTCAATGCGAGCTTCACCACCTCCTAACTTGGAAGCTTCTCTTCTATCTTTTAAATCTTGATTTCTATCCATATTTCTTGGTTTTATTCAATCGCCCTGAGGCAAGAGACAAAGATAATTTTATTCTCAAACTTATGGAAACAGAAGAGTTATGAAATTCCAACAACTTTAACCTTTTGTCTTTGCGCGAGTTAATTAATATTTTTACCTCAAAATCAACCGATATGAAAAATTTGACGCGCATCCCATTCTTTGCATTTGCATTGATTACAATTGTACTTTCATCTTGTGCGAAGTATGAAGAAGGCGGGATTTCTTTAGAAAGCAAGAAATCGAGATTAGTTAATCACTGGAGAACAGAGAAAATCACTGCTGATGGAATTGATATCACAGGGTTAAACCTAATCACAGAATTAGAAATTAGCGATAATAATTCCATTGCTGTCCATAGTGCATTATTGGGAATCCCAACCGTAGATAACGGAGCTTGGGCATTCAACCCAGGAAAAACGGCAGTCCTTGTAACGAACAATCAAGGTTCTTTAACAAGTTATGAAATTGTGATGTTACAAAAAGATGAATTCAAAGTAAGAAACACGAATGCTGATGGTGTTGTTTATCTTCACCACTACGTGACATATTAAATTCAAGAAAAATAATAGAATGGGGTGGTCTTTTAGACTGCCCCTTTTGCTTTCAATTCTAAATACTTGTTGATTGTGTTAACTGAAAGCTCTTCAGGCAAGGTTAAAACGGTTTGAATACCATTCTTATTTAATTCCTGTGCAATTCTTGACTTCACTGAGATCATGCGTTCTGCAACAGTAGATTGATAAACCTCTTGTATCGTTGTTGCCGGAGTATATGCTAGTTCCTGCAATTCCCCATTTTGAAAAAACACCACCACTAAAACATGCTTTTGATTTAACTTTCTTAGCATTGGAATCGCTCTACGCATCGAAAACTCTGTTTCAAAGTTTGTAAACAATAAAAGCAATGACCTTGACTTAACAGTTCTTCTCACAGACTGATAAAGTAAATCGTAACTAGACTCTTTATACTGTGTTCTTTGGTTGTACAAGGCTTCTTGAATTCGACGCATTTGACTTCCAGAACGTTCTGCCGGAAGCAGGGTTCCCATTTTATCAGAATACGTAATCAACCCAGCTTTATCTCCTTTTTTCAATGCAATATTCGAGAAAACCAACGCAGAGTTAATGGAATAATCCAGCATAGAAAGTCCGTCAAAATCCATCTGCATATTTCGGCTTTTGTCAATTATGCAATAGACGCTTTGAGATTTTTCTTCTTGATACTGGTTCACCATCAATTCATTTCGACGTGATGTAGCCTTCCAGTTAATCGATTTAATTTCATCGCCCTGAACGTAGTTCTTTATTTGCTCAAACTCATTGTTGTTTCCTAGTCGACGAATCTTCTTAATACCTGAACTTGTTTTTTGCTGTTGAAACACGAGTAATTCATATTTCTTCATTTGCAATACTGAAGGGTAAACATGTACCGTTTCTTTCAGTGGTAAATCAATTCTTCTAGAAGCTAGAAAGAACATCGAACGAATTATTATGAAAGCATCTCCAAACTCATATTTGCCTCGACGCTTGGGCGTAAATTCATAACTGAATTCCCGAGAAACATTCGACCCTAAAACACCAGAATACTCTGAAGATCTATCTTGCATATCAACTGGATAACCCTCAATCAGTGTAAAATTAATAGGTTGATTTGCTTTATTCGTTACTGTAAGTTTAACCGGGTTGTTATCACCCAGATTTAATCTGTTGTTCACTTTTCTGACAACTTCTAACGGATTTTTTGTACTAAAAACGATAAAAGCATCAATACAGGTTAGTCCAAATAAAGAAGCAAGCACAACATTAGCAACAAACTCCATGTATGGCATGGTATACGCCATAACATACATGATAATCACCGCTGCAAATAGGGCGAAAAACCATTTAGTAAGATATATGTTTCTTAATACCTTCAAATTATCTCGGAACTTCTAAAGTTTTAATAATTTCCTGAACTACATCTTCAGGACTTACTCCTTCCATTTCAGCTTCTGGAGTCATGATAATTCTATGGTTCAAGACGTGTACAGCTACAAACTGAATATCTTCAGGAGTAACGAAATCACGTCCTCTAATTGCAGCGATAGCCTTTGCTGATTTAATAATTGAAAGTGAAGCCCTAGGTGATCCACCTAAGTATATCTTACCATGATTACGCGTCTTATGCGTAATGGCCGCAATGTATTTTACAAGGTTGTCTTCAACAATCACTTTACTCACCGCACCTTGAATTTTCGCTATTTCTTCAGCTGTGAAAACCGCTGTGATATCATCTAGGCTAGGTGTTTTAATTTCGTTCTTATAACGGTGTAAGATTTCTTCTTCTTCATGTAATTCTGGGTAATCCAGCTTAATTTTGAATAAGAATCTATCCAATTGCGCTTCAGGTAAGTTATATGTCCCTTCTTGTTCAATTGGATTTTGCGTGGCAATTACCAAGAATGGAAATGACATTGGATATTTCTTCCCATCATAAGTAATTTGTCTCTCTTCCATCACTTCAAACAGTGCAGCCTGTGTTTTAGCCGGTGCACGGTTAATCTCATCAATTAGAACTATGTTCGAGAAGATTGGACCTTGTCTAAAAGTAAATGTAGCATCCTTTGCATTGAAAACCGATGTACCAATAACATCTGATGGCATCATATCAGGAGTGAATTGAATTCTTGAGAAATCCACATTCAAAGACTTTGAAAGTACCTTAGCAGAAAGTGTTTTTGCAACCCCTGGAGCTCCTTCAAGTAATATATGTCCATTTGAAAAGATTCCAGTCAATAACAAATCGACCATTTCAACTTGACCAATAACGTATTTTGAGAGTTCCGTTCGGACATCACTAACTTTTTGGGAAACCCATAAAAGCTCTTTATTTTCTCTTTCGAATCCATAACCAGTTGAAGGCGAAACAGGTTCGGCAGGCGTAACAACTTCTTCACTTTCTACTGGTGTAGTTTGTTCAGGAGTTGACTCAACATCTTTTGGCATGTATGATTCGTTGTTTTGTCCTTCGTTTTCTGAAGAACCTTCGGCTGAGTTGTTTACTTCATCGTTTATCATAGTTCTAGGGTATGAAATTTAGAGATAAATCGTTTGAACTGTGCTTGATCAAAACGGCTTAAATCCCAATAATTAATAATCAGTTTTTTATTGTTTTTAAAGACAAGTATTACTCCACTACTTTTCATATTAGTAGAGATTAAATCGTCCTTATTATATGTTGTTTTTCTTCCAAGTGAAGAGTAATGCGTAATCGTTTTATTATCGACAATCATGTACGGTTTAGACATACGAATTACACCTAAAACAAACAAAATCATTCCAATTGGCCAAAGCACAATTCCAATTCCAATGGAGCTCATTAGATAATAAACACCTAGGATAATCAGAAATAGTCCACCTAAAATAAACGCAGCTGGCACCAATAATCCTCTTCGATATGTAAATTCTTTTGCCGCGACCTTCGCTGCGACTTTATCCGAAATAATCCCAACCTTTTTATAGAAGGAATGAATTCGTTTAAGCATATCGACTACATATTGCTCAGAAACTGAAAATGCCTCTTTGGTTTCTAGTCGATTCATCAAATCAATAATCTCTTCTTTCGAATGGTTGCTCTTCTCTGCTAAAATCTCCAATGTTCTATCTCCGTCTCTCTTCTGCAAATCCAAGAAGAAGTGCTTGCTAATTGTAGCATAGAAATTTTTACGCTGTACTTGCAGTAAACCATATGGATTCCTTTTCGAGAAGTAAATCGATGTAATGGTCTCTGTAAAAGCTAGAGTCATATCTTTTTTCGGCTGAATAAACGGAACAACCGGTCTAATTCTCTTCGATCTGAAAATCACAAACAAGATGACCCCTAAAATACAAAGTAACAGCGCGGTTAAAAGCGTAGGGTTTTCAAAAATCAGACGTAAATAACTGTCATCCCTCTTGCCGTCAGCGCCATCGTTCTCATCAACATCTTCATTTCCATAGTTATCCGAAAGACGTCCTAATTCTAACAAATAGATCGATCGATCACGCTCCAATTGATTCAACGTAAATTCGGCATACTTAAACCCATGTAAACGTTTCAATTGATAATTATAAAACATGATTGGAGTAGAATGCAAGAAAATTGAACCTTCTCCGTATTCTATTTCAATGAAGTTATTCATCTCCATAAAAGAAGACAGGCTCCTATGAGGTTGATGCGTAACAATATCTCCAAATGCTTTCCAGTCAGTTGCAATAGTATCGTTTTGAAAAAGATTAATCATTTTGAACTTTTGCTTTCCTGCGAAAACATTAACTGAAGGGGCATAATCAAATTGAATTTCATACTCATCGAAAAGACGCGGATAAATATTCTCCGTTAAGCCGTTATATGCCAAGAAAAGATCCGAACCATGCTCTACTTCATGAAGGATTGTATCAATTTCAGAACTTTTCAATCCGAAATTATTCCCCACAAACATGAATGTTTTTTTGTCTTTATTTGGGCTCACCAGTGTGTCATACTGAATCCAATCTGAAACTGGTATTACAGCGTGGTTTGTGTCTATGTGAGCATCTGCAAGCGAAGTAAACAAGTATAACCCAAGTGGTTTTTTGTCAAATACTTGAAATCGTTTACTCCAATTCGAGGACACAAAAGCTTTTCTTTTAGACTTCTGTCCAGCATCACCGCTACTCATCATCCAAACGACAAGCATCATGAGTACAATGACTCCAGCAACCAATCCTATTTTAGTTTGCTTATTCATTTACTGGGTCCAACGATTTATAGTAATCCTCCAGGGATGGTTTCAACAATTCAAATATTTCTTTGTCAATTTTATAATCTCCATACCACACCAAATCATAGATTCTAACGCATTCGTTAAACCCTTGTGCGTTCGGACGTTTATGCATTTCTAATACATAGTGGTAATTTGTCTTTTCCTTTTTCCAAGTAACCCAAGATTTGCGGATAAGCTCCTTCAATATGAAAGTGAAATAAATCCTAACACACTCTCGGTAGTCTTCATCGAGCATAGCGGCATCCAAGCGCTTTTCAAGTTCGGTCTTAGTAATTACCTCTGGGTTCCAGTCGTTTTCTACATCAACGATTACCTTTTTGTTTGAAGGCTGCTTATTCTTCATGATTAGATAAACAACCAATAATATAGCCGCGAAAATTAAGATGAATAGCAAAACCTTCCATACACCTGGTGGAATAGTTGGGGTATCGAGGTCTAAATCTAAATCAGGCGCATCAATGTCTGGAGTATCGATGTCCGGAATTTCAATTGGATCTGGTCGTTCTACTTTTGGATCGAAAGGTAAAGTGCCATCACTTCCTCCTCGGTCAAACCCTTGGTATCTTTTCTGACGATCTTTTTGAATTTGTTGTGGACTATATTGAATTCCTTGATTGTATTGTGAACCGTTACCAGTATTTGAATTTCCACCATAATTACTGTAATCGTCTTCATCATGCATATCTGCAGGATAAGAACCATACCAATCATCGGGACCTTTATACTTTTCACCTTTTCTGTAATCAAGATAATCCTTCTCCTGCTCCCATATTGCAGCTTTATCTTGAGCCAATGAAATCATTGGCAACAATAATAAGGTGATATGTAACAGTCGTCTAATCAAAATCTACGTTTGTTTCTTTTACACGACTTCTTTTACCGAACTTTTTGAATGCTTTTCTAAGTCCAAATGCCTCCGTTTTTTCTCTTTCAGAGAAGAACCCAAATGACATCGTAATGACAACCAAAGGAATTAATCCAAGCATAAAAATAATGTAGACTAATTGTCTGAATGCGTTACTCCAAACCATATAATCTTCCGTAAAGATTTGGGCTACTCTTTTCACGAAACCAGTTACCATGTCTAAAACATCTGGTACCAACGGTTCATTATTCCACCCATCATGCATACTGAAGACAAAGGCAATCGGTTGAAGAAATAATACTGTGATTAAAACCAAAACCATTATTAAAAGTAGGCTTTTACCGTAATGTTGCTTACTGTATTTAAACCCACGTTTGAACTTCTCGCCAAAAGAGCCATCACCCAAACCGAATGAAGCTGCAATCAAATAGAAGAAAGGAATCAAAAACGTTGCGAACAATAAAATGTACCAAGGTAAAAGTAGCACGGTCAATAATAGGATTAAATTCCCGACCCATATCCCTATGAAATTTGCTTTTAAATAATGGAAAAACGAAGACCAAGAAAACTCCTCGCCTATCGTTTTAATACTCCAGAAAACAGAGCTAAACATTACGGTGAATAATAGAGTCCAAATAGAAAATACTACATAATCTTGGAGGTTTCTAAATCCATAACCAATCATGAATTCAAGTTGTGCCTGCCAGTCATACCAATATTCTGTTTTCTGTAAATTATAATGGTTAATGTCTTGAAGAACGACTAAAACAGCAATTATTGGTAAAACAATCAGTGCGTTAACACGTGTAAACTTCCCAAATTGTGTTCGATACATTCTGAATGAATCTGAAATAACTTCCCCAACTCCGCGAATTTTATCAAAGTTAAAATCACCTCGTTTATTGAAGTTACCAACCTCTTCTCTATCAACTAATTCAGGATACTTACGCGCAACATAAATTGGGTAAAACACATAGAAAAACAAGATAATTCCGAATGAAACTAGGATCAACATCCATTTAGACCAGTTCGGAAGGTCTTGATAATTCGCAGTGACGTAGCTCTCTAAAAACCCAGCTGCAATAATGAAAGGCACGAGGCTCATCATTATTTTTAACCCTCTTTTAGTAGATAGTTGTAACGATTGAATTCGCGTATAACTTCTTGGAAAAAGCAAACCATTTCCTGCGGTAATACCAGCACCTGCAGCCAGCACAATTGCAGAAATCTCAAAAGCACCATGAATCCAAATACCGAGGAAACTAGTTACTAAAAGTCCTTTAGAATGGAAGAAATACTGAAATGCTCCTAGCATAACTCCATTATAGAACATCAGCATATGTGTTCCGACGGTAAAGAAAAAGCCTACGAAAAAGGTTAAAAACGCAACCTTCATATTGTTCGTGGTAATATTCACAAACATGGCCATTTGATCGGGGGTTTCGTACACCTTCAATGGGTTTCCATCTTGAATATTTTGCAAGGTCATGTCGACATAGCCATCACCCATAACCACTCTTGGAAAGTCAGGGTCAATATAGGTTGTCACTACACCAATCATTGCGTAGACAACAAATGCAACCAACGCGAATAATAGATTTTTTCTTGATCTATAGATTTCTAGCGGAAGAGATACTTGCCAAACCGTAATTAGCTTTTTAATTGATTCCCCTTTCTGCTTGTGAACACCTGTATAAACCTTTTGAGCTAGTTGATTCAAGTAAACCCTTACCGTTCTTCGATTGTAGAATGTTTGAGCATAGCTTAAATCATCTGTGATATCCATGTATAAATCACTGAGTTCTTCTGGATCGTTTGATTTTGACTCATAGAGCTTTTCAAAGCGGTTCCACTTTTTTTTGTTTTGCTCTATAAATGATGTTTCTTTCAAACGTGTAGTGATATTTTTCGGAAGTAGTAAATATAATTATCCAAAACGAATAATCCTCGATGTCCATGAAATATCGTAATTTTATCACCTAATCAACTCATATTATGCTACATAGAATTGCCATATTCATCGCAATATTCACTGTTTCAGTTATTTCCTTAGGGCAAATGACTCCAACCTTCGATAATATTTCAATTCCCATGAGAGATGGCGAGTTTTTAGAAGCTGACGTTTATGTTCCAACTGGAGTAGATTCTGCGGAAGTAATTTTAATTCAAACACCATACAACAAGAACTTATATTCTTGGTCCTTACCCATGGGTGTGGGCACTAATCTAGATGCTCAACCATACATTTGGGTAATCGTTGATTGGAGAGGGTTCTACGGTTCCAATGGTGCAGATTTGTCTAATTTCACAAGAGGTGAAGACGGGTATGACGTATGTCAATGGATTTCGGAACAACTCTGGCATAAAGATAGAATAGGAACTTGGGGGCCCTCTGCGCTAGGTGTTGTCCAGTACAATACAGCTCGCGAGCAACACCCGAATCATACATGTGCAGTACCAATGGTTGCTCATCCTCAAACAAGTTATGAAGCTTACTTTTATGGTGGTGTTTTAGAAGAAGCTAGGTTAGAACAATTAGACGCCTTGGGATATGGCCTTTCTCCTTTAATTCTTGCCAATACGTATTACAGTACACTTTGGTCCTTCTCTGAAAATAACACTTGGTACCCTGAAGACATTACGATTCCTACGCTACAAATTGGAGGGTGGTATGATCATAACATTGATATAATGATGGATTGGTATACTGCAACAAGAACAAATGCTGATGTATCGGTGCAAGATGAACAATGGTTATTAGTTGGACCCTGGGTTCATGGAGGGTCCGGTGCTGCATATGTTGGAAGCTCAGCTCAAGGAGAGTTGGCTTATCCGAATGCCGAATTTGTTTCAGACTCCATGGCTTGGGATTTTTTAGCATACTATTTACTTGACACCCCAAATAATTGGGAGAATACGGACCTCATCACCTACTATGAAACTGGTGAAGATCAATGGGCCGGTACCAACGCGTCCTCAATAGAGATACCAAATGAGGATGTTCTTTACTTAAGTGAAAATGGCCAACTTATTTCAGGAAGCGGATCATCGGTAACTACCTTCGTTTCAGACCCTAGTAATCCTTCACCAACAATTGGTGGACCAACACTTCATACGACATTAGATCAAGGGCCTTATGATCAAAACAGCCTAGATTCAAGAGCTGATATTATCACATTTGAGACTGCAGATTTAACGAATGATGTTACCGTTTCAGGAAGGGTTAAAGCCAATTTATATGTAGCTTGTGATCAACCGGATGCAGATATATCAATTCGTTTAGTGGATTTATACCCTGATGGAAGATCGATGCTTATCACGGATGGTATTCATAGAATGCGTTTTAGAGATGGATACGCGCAAACTGATGAAGAATTCATGTCTCCAGGAAATATTTATAACGTTGAAGTTGAAATGCCGTTCACAAACTATACATGGAAAGCAGGACATCAAATAAAAATATATGTCGGCGGAAATAACTCGCGCAGGTTCGATGTAAACCTTCAAAATGGCGGAACAATGTATGCTGCAGGTGATACAAGCATTGCAAATATTCAAATACATCACGATAGCGCTAATCCTTCCAGAATTATTTTTCCAGGAAACAACGCCTTTCTTTCTTTAGGTGAAAATGAGATTGATATCATCAATGTCTTCCCAAATCCCACAAAAAATGTTTTAAACATTACTGGAAATGCGAAGATTGAAAGTGTAGAGATATTCAATTTGAACGGTAAGAGCCTAGGAATTATAACGGATAATCTGAATTCGATAAGCACTGAACATCTTGAATCTGGTGTGTATTTAATTCAAATAGGAACCGAAAGTCAATTGATAGAAAAGCGATTTGTCAAGCTTTAATTTTTCTTTCTTGAGAACTCAAACTTCCCAATT
>CANNZV010005868.1:0-22811 GCA_947561585.1 Caprella mutica | reverse complement strand
GTAAGAAATGGCAATAAAATTAGTATGATCTTTTTGATGGTACTGATGTGTGTTACACATGGTATTGATATGGGAAACATATTGTATTGATATGGGTAACATATGGTATTGATATGGGTAACATATGGTTTTGATATGGGTAACATATGGTATTGATATGGGTAACATATGGTACAGATATGGGTAACATATGGTATTGATATGGGTAACATATGGTACTGATATGGGTAACATATGGTATAGATATGGGTAACATATAGTTCAGATATGGGTAACATATGGTACAGATATGGGTAACATATGGTACAGATATGGGTAACATATGGTACAGATATGGGTAACATATGGTACAGATATGGGTAACATATGGTATTGATATGGGTAACATATGGTACTGATATGGGTAACATATGGTATAGATATGGGTAACATATAGTACAGATATGGGTAACATATGGTACAGATATGGGTAACATATGGTACAGATATGAGTAACATATGGTACAGATATGGGTAACATATGGTATTGATATGGGTAACATATGGTACTGATATAGGTAACATATGGTAAAGATATGGGTAACATATAGTACAGATATGGGTAACATATTATACAGATATGGTTAACATATGGTACAGATATGGGTAACATATGGTACAGATATGGGTAACATATGGTACATATATGGGTAACATATGGTACTAATATGGTTAACATATGGTACTGATATGTGTTACACATGGTACTGTTATGTGGTTTTGTTATGGTTAACATGTGTATTCCATATGTTATACATGTGGCAAAACCACATGTATAACATATCGTCCAAGGTTCCAAAAATCAACATTGTAACCACATTGTTATAATGTGGACAAAACCACATGGTATACATGTGGAAATGTTTGCAGGGTATATGTATTTTCACAAGTATATACATTTTATTTTTTTATATCTTTACTCTATATTGTCTTCAATAAATCTAATTATATAACAGTAGACACAAAATAGAATATCGTAAGTTAAGAATTATCGGTGGGATTCACATATTTGGTCACATAAAGGCCCATCCAGACGTTCGGACAAATCACTTGAGTTTGGAAATACTTTTGTCCGCACTTACACGGACAATCTCATTTTTGCCTGCGTTCGCTTCCAAACGAGAGTAATTCGAAGGCATGCTTGTAGTTCGAACATTTATAAATTTGTTTAAATGTCTGATCGATTTTTGAGTTACATTGGATTTAGCTTTTGAGTTACTCTTTTCCTATATATAAAAAGTTTAAAAACTCCAGGAACCATTGATATTAATTTTAAATCATGTGTTTTTGAAAAGATCAGCAATATCTGAGTAGGAAACTACTGAAGTGAGTTTAATGGTTTATGCAATTAGCAACAAATAACGGAAACTAGACTGAAAACTACATGTTTTACAAGAATGAAAATAATCGATTGAATTTGACGTTCAAACTGTTCTTATCAAGTAAAAGATATATTTCTATTTATTTAATTATTATCCAATTAAATATTCTGACATTATTCGTATGCAGTTATTTTATAATGAAAATGCTAATAAATTATTTTCAAGAAGTGATTTATTATTATAAAAATTGTCAACAATATTAGATGAATGGGAAAAAAGAAAAATCCATCAAAGATAACTTCGAAACTGGAATTGATTTCGACCTCTTTTAATGATATTATTATTTTATATTGTTAGAATATAGTATATTTATTTAGGCAGATATTAAGGATATGTATTTATATGTATAAATATAAATAACTCACCTTAATCAAGAAAGAAAAATGTCCAAAATGTAATTCACTGTCAATGTAGTTTTCAAATCGTGAACTTGTTGAAAATGATCTGAAAAAAAATCATTATTAGTAAAATATAACTATTTTATAAGTAGGTACGATATTTCAGGCAAGCATATATGTACGATATCTCAAGCAAGCATATAGGTACGATATCTCAGGCAAGCATATAGGTACGATATCTCAGGTAAGTATATAGGTACGATATCTCAGGTAAGTATATAGGGGTTCTAGGTCAATTCGCCGAAAACAAATTCGTCGTTAACACTTTCGCCGAAAACACATTCGCCGCACGACACTTTCGCCGAAAAATATGATTATTTAAAAAGGTAAACAAATTTATCTCATATGTCCAGACGAAATTACATATAGATGATCTTACATATAAGTCTATAAATTACTTTACAATATTTTACATAATTATTGGTTAAACTTTATGGAATTTACGTAATTTTGATTAACTCATATATAATGGTATTGCTGCATTATTCATGTCAGTTAATTAACTATTTCTTTATCCTATTTTCTGTGTAAAATTATCAGTTATAAAAGAAAATAAATTTTCACAATTTTTTCTAGGTTTTAAGAATATTCATTTACTATTACTTTTATAAAATATTGACATCATGGAGAAATATATTTGAGTACAAAAAGGAAGTCGAAATCAATTTTGTTCAGCAACTTCTTTTACAAAAATGAAAAGTTTATGTTACAATAAATAGATTAAATATCTCTAAATCTTCAATTTTCGAGATTGAATATCTCGAAGACTTATGAATAAATCTGTTATATTAACTTCCTTTTTGTATTCAAATACATTTCTCCACATTGTCAATATTTTATTAAAGGAATAATTATATGTATTTTCATCTATATGTAATTTCATCTTGACATATGAGATAAATTTGTTTACCTTTTTAAATAATCATATTTTCGGCGAAAGTGTCGTTCGGCGGATGTGTCATTCGGCGAATGTGTTTGCGGCGAATTTGTTTTCGACGAATGTGTTTTCGGCGAATTTGTTTTCGGCGAATGTGTTTTCGGCGAATGGACCGGTCACCGTATATAGGTACGGTACCTCAGGTAAGTATATAGGTACTATATATCAGGTAAGTATATAGGTACTATATATCAGGTAAGTATATAGGTACTATATATCAGGTAAGTATATAGGTACTATATATCAGGTAAGTATATAGGTACTATATATCAGGTAAGTATATAGGTACGATATCTAATAAATAAATATTACTCACCTTGATCAACACAGAAAAATGTTCAAAATGTAATTCCACCGTCAAGGTAGTTTTCGAATCGTGATAATCGTGATGGAATCTGAAACAAAAGAAAAACGATTAGAAAATTGTAACTAATAAATAATTTACATGAAATGAAATAATTAATTAATTGAACTTTAATTCATAGTAAATTTACCAAATAACCGTTATAATTGATATATAATTTTCTTATTCAATAATTATTATACATTTAAGTTTTCAATTATCATATATTAATCTATTAAATAAAACTATATAATGAATTAAATTACTCTATAGTTAAGTGTTTAATTAACATATATTTATGGATTAATTTTAATTAATTTAAGCAATTCTAGATAATTAATCTATATCTCGAAATGAATTTCATGTAATTAATAATTATATGCATTTCAAAAGTACTTAGAGTAGCTATTCAATTGTTTTATATAATGAAATACATTTAAAAACTAGAATATATCAAGTGGAGATAATTTACTCTTTATATAATTGTAAAAAACTAATTAAGAAATATAATTATTATACCGATCAGAAATGGATACCTATTGTATTTGATTTACTTGAAAAACGTATATATTATGAATGAAATGAATATATAAACTTAAATCGATGGTTGTAATTCAAAAACTAATAACCTTACAAAAAATTGTTAAATCACATTTTGTTCCTCAACTTTTTTTCTATCTCTCTTAAAAATTTCAGATGAATTGATTCAACCGTTTCTTTAAGCAGTATTTTTAGTGACCGATACTAAAAACCTGTTTGTGCACTTTCAGTGTAATACTTATTTCATAGTTCGAATTAATCTTGTAGCACTGACAGAAAATTTGCAAATCACTGCTTTATAAAGTGGTTATATGTTACTAAATTTACATTCAACAAAATTGTAATTTAGTATTTGAAATGACATCCTAACAAGATGCACGAGCGAAACAAACACCTCGATACCGATTTTCCTTTTCTTCTGAATTTTGCTCAATGTTATTTTCAAAAAATGTCCGGTTTTTGGACGATATTGTGATTGTTGATGAGAACGCTTTTCATTTGGATGGCAAAATAATTAATCATAACGTTCGTACATATGCACCGAAGAGACAAGTCCTACTTTCAACTTTGACGTAAGAGTTTCACGAGAGAAATTATATTTGTGTGGATGTGACTTAGAGGCAATGGCAGTGTAATCAGTCCTTATTGAAATATAAACTTAAATGGAGTTGAATACCTTGATCCATTATATTACAGGATCGTTCAAAGACTTCAAGAAAAACATAGAAACAGAATTAATCGAACCTGGTGGGTTTAGGACGGTGCTCCTGAGCACAGAACTATTGCTGTAAGGGAAAACTGAATGAGCTATTCGCCAATAGGCACTATCGCCTTGTATAATAGTAATAATAATAGCAATCTGAAACAATTAATAAGAGGAACAGTTTGATTCTTATAGTGACATTTTAATAAACGCTTTTTATTGTTAAAATAACGTCTTTTTACTATACCATTTTAATAAACTGTTGAAAGTTATTTACAACATGGTTTTAATATCCTAAAATTTGAAGTTAAACAAAAGTGCGCAAACAGGTTTTTAGGTATCGGTCACTAAAAATACAACTTAAAGAAAACTGTTGAATTGATTCATCTAAACTTTTGCAAAGATATAGAAAAACTGTCGAGAAACAAAATGTGATTTTCTAATTTCTTGTAAGAGTAATAGTTTTTGAATTACAGCCCTTGAAAATTGGGTATCGTTTTTTTTAGACACCCTGTATATACTGGACTATTTTAATAACAGGTTATAGTATGTATTGAACCAGAAAAATATAAATTTGCTTTTTCAGGCCTAGTTTTGAATCCTATTCCATTAAGAATCAGAAACTAATGGATAATTTACCTCAAATAAAATATCTAAGAAGACTAACTATATTGTGTAGTAAAATAACAAATGAATAATTATATGAAACATATTCAATTACTCAGTTGTGGAAGTAAAACAAAGAGAGGAGAATTACAAACCGTACACAGTAAAGAGATCGACAAAAGATGAAAGAAAGAAAAGAAGATTGGAGATAAGGAAGATAAGCTGTTGGAGTTTGAAAAATAATGAGAAAGCCAGTCACAAAGTAAATGAATCTTATGTACGAAAATAGATAAGAAATTATAGCCAGCTTCTTTTTGTATAATGGATAATATTAAAAGAGAAAAAAAAATATTACAATATTTTTTCATTTTCCTCAAGCCCTTGTATGAGGTAAACTTTTTGGAAAGGTTTGGCCTGGAAAAACAAAGAAAACTGTGGTGGGCTAGGATGAACTGGTCGGAAATGGTTTACATAGTTAGATCTAATATCGAAACCTACTTCCTGTATCGTCGAGAACCTGATATTATTCGTAACGAAACTATTTGAAATCAAATAAGAATTTGCTGTTGTATAAATAAATTTAGAAAATTAACTTGTATCTTAGTGATATAAAATTCGAACAAGAACATATTGAATTAAATTGTCTGTATAATTAGACAAAGTTATAAAACAGTAAATTCAAGCTCTCCTATAAATTTAATGTCATCGATATCTGTCTCCGATTTTGACACCTACATTCCATCTACTTATTCTTAGAGGAGAACCTAAAATTCTGAAATGTTCTAGAATTTCAATAATTACGCATTCGTAGAAGTATGACAAAGAGAAGGTAATTACAAACCAGATACAGTAAATAGATCAAAGAAAGATAAATGAAAGAAAAGAAGAATGGTTATGAGGAAAATAAGCTTTTGGAGTTTGAAAAGTTATGAAAAAGCCGATCAGAAAGTAAATAAATCTTATGTACGAAAATAGACCAGAAATGGTCGCCTGCTTCTTTTTAGAAGATTATGTATGAGGTTTGAACTGGAAAAACAAAGAAGATTGTGGTGGGCTGTAGTGAACAGGTCGGGAATAGTATTTTAGGCCTAATGTCAAAATCTACATCCTGTTTCGTCAAGAACCAGATATTATGCGTAACAATAATATATGATATCAAATAAAATTTGTTGTTGTTTAAATGAATTTAGAAAATTAACAATTATCATAGTGATATAAAATACAAACTATAAAACAATGAATTCAATCAATCTTTAGAAAAACTACACCTAATATCTAACTAAATAAATTGAATTTTCTCGAATTGGATTTTGACAAAATACAACTATATATGTTATACGCATTTTGTTAAACTAATATATTTAATACATTAATTAAGCTTTATTTTTCATGTGACTGAAAATTGAATTATTTTTTCGACAATAAAACAGTCCAATCACTAAAATAATAATATCCAAAATATTGAATAAGTAAAAGCTAAATAGAACTAGAACAACCTAGGAATAACAAGAGCTCATCGTTACTAACCTCGTTTCAGGACGTTCCAGCTAGCACTATGGTTTTTTTCGGATCTCAAGAGCTTATATACCCTAGCGTGCTGTTGTGCTGGTCTCTGAATTCCAATGATTTAATTTCAGCGTATAGACTTTTGATCTTAGGCAGATAAACGGTCTTAACTTATCATATTTTTATGTGATTTAAATGAAACTAAATGAGATATAATATTTAACTGAATTCGAAGTGATTTTTTTGTAAAGATATTTCCAGATAATAGAATATGAAAAATGATTTCAGATAACAGAAAACATGTATATTTCAAAAAAAAATTTGGCAACGTACTATAGTATCTAAACCAACTTTTCTAATATCTAAACCTACTTTTCTTGAATATTCAATATTTGAATCAGTTTAATTTTACATTAAAAATAGTTTAATTTAAGCTCCTAAGAATAAAACAATATTAATCAAAAATGTTTGTTTTATATTGGAATTTATTTGTAACCTTCATGTATTTTTATAAAATTGAATAGTAAACCAAAAAACAGAGATCAAGACCGAGCCTTTATGTAATTCTGTAACAGAATGTTAAAGGTCCCCTCCACTCTAATTTTTTTATTTCTTTATTCATAAGAACTAAGGTTACAGATTATAAAACTGCAAGCCATTTCAAATTTGGTTCTATAGTTTTATTATAATATGTAATTCAAGTTTTGTTTTCGTTCTTTCTACTACACCTCTGAATTTCAAGCAAAGAAATAGCCCCATGTGCGATAGGCTACTAGATCCCACAAATTCAAAACAATAACAAAGGTGATTCAAAGATAATGGATCCATATAACGAATCCAAGTACCTAATTATGTATTTTTTACTAATGGTTTTCTTTATCATAACATTTTCACAATTTAGAGAACTGTTCATTTAAAAACACTGCATTTGAATAGCTATGTACTATGTATAATTGCATATACGAATGAACATACCTACTCAATTATGGGGCATTTATCTTCTTATGATTAAAAGCGAAATGTGTAAATGTGAATAACAGAATACTTGATCGATTCAAATTCTGCTTACTGTTATAAGTTTTATAACCTTAGCTCTACATAGTTAAAGCAATTCCAATTATTTTTAAATTTAGAGTGTAGAGGACTTTTAAGGGAAACTGGGATGGTCAGTACTCAATACAGTGGGTATAATGTACACTGCTGTTATATTTACTTGAATAATAGTAGGTTCAAATGCTTTACATTAAATTATTTCCCATTAATATCTTGTTAATTAGATATCAGTCATGAGTTGGGGATGATTAATTCGAACCACTGATCAGTGAGTGAAATTAGTTTACTATAAATTGGTATAACTTTCGCTATCAGCTCCGTATGGTTTCACGCGTCTAAATTTAATATCTCTGAGAATTTTAAATGTTATACGCTCCAAATATTGTTTTTTCTTGATGATATGTTCTCAATAATGATTTCATTATTAAAAAAACAATTATTCACTTTACCTCATTTATACGAATGGATATTCTTGCGGAGATATACATCGTGCGATTGAGTCATGGGATGAAAATACTAAAGTGAAGAAACTCTATTGAGACTGGAGGAGACTCTATTGAGACTGAAGGAGGCTCTATTGAAACTGGAGGAGACTCTATTGAGACTGAAGGAGACTCTATTAAGACTGAAGGAGACTATATTGAGACTGGAGGAGACTCTATTGAGACTGGAGGAGACTAAATTGAGACTGGAAGAGACTCTATTGAGACGGGATCAGGCTTTATTGAGACTGGAGGAGGAGTTGACACGACTGGAGTAGGCCAAACTACAACATTAGGAGGTGAGACAACTGAAAGAGTTTACCTAATTAAGGTTTAAGGAATCCCATATATTTCAACTTGTGTACCTTCAAACAAATTAATCTGTGAAGTGAAATATTCTAATATTTTTGTTAGCAACACTTCTCAAATTTTCTAATACATATTATTTCAAAAATTTAATTGAATAATAAATCTTGTATTATAACTCTTTCAAGTTCATTTTTGACTGTAGGATCATACCCCTCAGATACACTTCATGGGGACGTACACTTTGGGTTGGTATCTTCTCAATAGTTATGAAAAAACATGAATTTTTGCTTAATCAATGATAAAAAAAATGAAAATCTTGGCTGTAACTTTAAATTGAATAACTCAATATCTATATTGAGGATAAACCAATTGTATTTTGATTTAAATCAATTATTTACTAATACACTTTTATTGGAATCTACGCATTATCTTTTACAAACTTAAGCTCTATGACAGTGAATGATTTCTTCTATGTATTTTTTGGCAGAAAATAATATAGATTTTACATGCAATTTAATTATCATTTTCAATTTCTGGATATGACTAATATAATTCATTTATATAATAATTCGACTCAAGGTTCGATTTGGTGACAGGATTTATGACTAGCGGAATTTACCCCGTTGATTGTGATTGCATGGTTTAAATAGGTAAATTCTAAATTAAAAGTTCGAAATGTGAGATGCAATTTACAAAAATATAAGAAAATTATTGTAACTTTAACATGATGAATTTCGACATTTTTGTTAAACTAATGTACAATAACGGCAACGAAATCTTTCAATTAAACTGTCATATATTTTGTTTTGACAGTAGTTCAGTTTAAACTAAACTATACAGATTGATATTTTTAACTGTTATTTACAATTCTATCACTTACGTGTCTTTCTTCAACCTGTAAAGTACTTCGTGACGAGCTATGACTAATTTCATTAATAGGTTTAATGATTTCATAATTTCCAGTCTTAAATTTAGTATAGAGAAGAACTGCACAGTTGATTTTTTCTCTTCGAACATTCCTAATATATTACTGAACAACTTTCATTAGCTTCATTGTCAATGTACTTATATTGTAGTTTATCAATAATGATATCTTTTCCATGTAGATTTCTTTTATTATCGACGCCATTGTGGAAGGGATAAGACAACAGTTGTCCTAATAGAGCAAATTTCAGGAACCAACTGATTACAAGAGGAATCTTCGGTTACTTTTTCCAGTCGTATAACAAACAGAGATTTTTAGAACCACCGATAGTCTCCTACCTTCTATTGTTACTTGGTTAAGGTTATTTATTATTTCAATTGGTATCAAATTATCAATGATATCTGCAGTTATCGTGAATTTAATTTAAAATAAAGGTTAAGTTTCAACGATTACATAGTTTTTCTTATAATTGATTATGTAGAATTGTTTTTAGTTAGATTAAATACTGTCAGAAACCATAACAGGTAAATTAAAATATGTTCTGTAATTTATTTTGAGTAAATTCAGATTAGTTTTACTTTCCATTTCGTGGTTATTTAACTTTACTTAAATAAAACATGATAAACAATAATATTGAAAAATATATATTTATGTAAATTACATTTCACATCACAATTCATCAATTAAAACCTTAAAATTCACAATCCGCCTGGCAAAATTCCAAACTGGAAAATTTATTATTTAATTTGACAGAAAACCCTATTGATTTCAAGTGAAATTTGATTGTCATTTCCATTTTTTTAGAGACCAAGTAGAATTTATTTATATTGATTCATGGAGTTCGATATATATAAGAACTGTTATATTCGTCATCAATAGGGATGTGACATTGTGCATATTGCATATATGCAGTCCTCTGCATATATATCAAGAGCATATAATATGCACGTGTGCATATATGCTGTAAATTCATTGCGGGTAAATTCAATTCAGTAAATTTATCGCGGTAAATTCATCGCGTGATAAATTCATCGCGTGGTAAATTCATCGCATCGTAATTTCATCGCAGGTAAACTCATCGCATATTGTAAATCATCGGTGAGATATAACAGGAAGGTAGATAATACAAATTTATAATAGAGATGTAAATAATAGATTATTTAAAAAAAAAGACATTGTAACGTTATAAATAATATGGTGCACTGCCGATTGGCCCAGGACAATTGGGCCCCGACAATTGGGCCCAAGACAGTTGGAAGCATAGCATAACATTTCATCATTATCATGCTAAAGGAAGTAGGAAAAAAATTCGTTGAACTTTTTTCAAAATAAAATGTTTTCAACCCTAGTAACCTAGAGACTGCTGGTCCAGGCGCACCAGTACTCTTAGAACCGATTTGGAAGTTGCCTTTTCATTACTTTTACTTTTCAACATAGTTACATACGATTATACAAAAAAGTAGATGATAAATGGCAAGAAACTATTATTTTGAGCATTTATTGAGCCAAAAAAAAAAGGATAAAAAACTTTAAGTTACTATTTTTCACAAGCTATTAAAGGTACACGTTTCTTTCTGGTATCTTTTTCATTGCTGTACCTTTTTCCATCCAATTTTCATTAGGTTTTATACATTATTGTGAATATTATACGGATTTCATTGTTGGGTAGTGAAAATGGCTTTTGCGCAAATAGATAGTAACCTAAAAAATATTTGTTTTTTATTTTCGCTTGTTAATCTTATATTAAATAGATAATTATTCTTTGACGTTTACCTATGGATGTGTAAATATCAAATGAAGGTTTTTTAAAGAAAAAATATCGAAAAGTCAATTTGTTGAGATTTTATAAAAGTTTTAGTGAGGACTGGCGCACACGGTCCAGTCCCTAGGTTACCGAGCAAACTTTCGATGGCTAGGTTACTAGAGTTAAAAGCACGATTCAACTAATTTACCCTTCCAATGAAGATAATTATATATCCAACTAAATTTGTTATATTTAAACTTATGGATATATATATAAATGCAATTAGGCACTATTTAGTTTGTACTTGTTGAATATAATATACTTTATAAATGTAATCCATCAAAAATACATCACTCCCATTTAGTTTAAACTTTCAAGTATTCTGACATTGACAAATTTGACGAACATAAATGAAGCAACTTTCCAAGACATGAATATTCTTGCTGTTAAAGACCCTCTATGCTTAGTTTCAAAATTAAAAGATTTGGGTATTATTTAGTAAACTGCAGTTGTAGTTAATATTAAATTAACATTTATTGCTTGAAGTAAAGTATTTTGGAATAATTTAGAATTGATATAAGCTAATTATTTGTAATTTTGATTTGGTCATCTGTTCTATTTTTTAGATTTTACTCTTACTCTGACTTATTCTATTTATTTATTTATTCACGAACAAAAAAATCGGTCATTGCATGATGCTAATTTTCAAAATCTCTGTTTTCTAAATCACGGTTCTTTTCAAATCTTAATCATTAATTATCGTGTGACTAGGAAAGTAATTGTATTTATTTGTTGTGTAGATAAGATATTACATTCATATTAATTCAGATAATCTGAAGAATATTGCTCATATAATTTTATTCAATATTCATGGATAATAATTCCTATCATGGAAGATAATTCATCTCCATCTCTGTCAGATGCTTTGTCTCAAGAAATTATGAGCGCTAAATTGAACCATCTCCTTAAATTCCACAGCCATTCGTTCTGTATTTTTTTAGCCATTTCTAGAGTCTTCCAGTTCTTGCAGCGAATTATTGAACGTGACGAGAAGATTTCAAAAGAATTGGAGAGATTCTGGCTTTGTGAGATAAAAAATCAAATTAGCAGTAAATCACCGTTAAATCCATTGTAACTCAAAAATCGATCAGACATGTAAACAAATTTATAAATGTTCGAACTACAAGCATGCCTTCGAGTTACTCTCGTTTGGAAACGAACGCAGGCAAAAATGAGATTGTCCGTGTAAGTGCGGACAAAAGTATTTCCAAACTCAAGTGATTTGTCCGAACGTCTGGATGGGCCTTTATGTGACCAAATATGTGAAACCCACCGATAATTCTTAACTTACCATATTCTATTTTGTTTCTACTGTTATATAATGAGATTTATTGAAGACAATATAGAGTAAAGATTTAAAAAAATATAATGTACATATTTATGAAAATACATATACATTATAAGAAATAGAAAATACCAAAAAATTCAAGCCAATTCATAACTCCAGTGGAAAACTGGATTTTTGTGACATCAATGTCAGCGATTTAACCTTTTGTTCCAATACTTTAAATAACAACCTCCCTTCAATACAGGTACTTTTGGTTTTTCCATGAAGATATGGTTATTTGCTACTGAAAGCTGGACAAAATGCTCACTGAGTGGGCTGAGGCAGTGCACAACATACACACTTACAATAAACTCACACATGATAGCATTGGAGCAGGACGCCATGACACGTCTGGCTCATTTTATGCTGGTAAAAATATGACGTCTATAGACGTCTGTTCAATTTGTGCAAATTGACATAATGCTGGAGGACCGCCATTGTGTAAAGATACATTAACGTAATTAAATTATATCATGAAATATATGCCCACTCTCTGATTTCTATGAGTAGTAGTCCTAAAATTCAAATAATAAAGAATATCGTTTAACTATAAACAACTTCATACAAAGTATCCAGGACTTGTATATTATACCACTCAGTCTAGATGTACATTTATTAGATAATTTCAACAGTTTGAGTAATTCTATTTTTACAAGCAATCCAAATTTCACAAAAAGGAGATATTGTTTAATTCTTGTAGGCGTCCACTGAATCTGTATGCCGAGAAGAGGCTAAACTCGAACCATTTACAGCTTGTCAACCCACTGGAAGGTCACTGCTACGAGTAGCTGCTCTCTTTTCATAACTATTAAACAAAGGTACGTGTCAGATGTTAGTAAATTGTATTTTTGGCCAAAATAATGTTTCTTTAGATTGGTTAATATAAGTATTGATTGAGCTACTACAGAAAGGACTCGCTTTTATTACACCCCAATCTTATAAAAGTTTTAATAATTGCGGGGCATGTCTCATTTTAGTGTAAGTTCCATGTTATTGCATTGTTCAGGTTTTCGTGCATGTAGAAAATCTGTGTATACATAATAATTAGGGTTGTTACAATATTCTACTTGAATTATGCGTTGCCGGTAAATTCTACCACGGAAAGTTCCCTCGCGGAAAGTTCCACCAGGAAGATTCTACCGCGGAAGATTCAACCGGCGTTAAATGCCAACTGTGGAAAATTTCACCGTGGAAGATTCCACTATTTTGAAAAAAAATATACAAATGAACAGTATAAATATACAGTTTATTGTTAAATGTATTTCTAAGTATAGGCAATTGATAATTATAAAATTATAAATGAACAAATCTTTCTTTTAAATATAAAACAATTGATAATCCGGCTATCATATAGGCGTTAATTATTTAACTGGTTAATCATGACAGAATATGACGCTGGTATTGGAACACCAATCTGTGGCAACACTGCTAAATTTAGCTTCTTGAATCTATCAACAGAAACACTTAGTTCAGATTTTGATGGTTGATACAAAATAACTTTTTTATAATTTCATTATTGAAAAGGTTAACATTATGCAGTAATATGACAAGCATGGTTTTAGTGTCTATTTCTTTAGAATAAATTTAAATCAGAGACCTGCTGAACCGAATTTATATTAAGATGTTACATATCAAAAGAAACTCTATACGTGTTATTATTTATATATCTTTTGTGAGTTTAGAAGTTATGATATTTTTTCATGTGTTTGTGGTTTCAGTTCGAAGCTAGTTAATGTACCGCAATTTTCCTGCCAAACCATATGGTCAAAATTTAGTTGAAACTCATTATATTTAAACTTTATTCGTAATAGTTTCAATAGAGATTATTATACAGTTTCAGAAACTTTCATCTTGGTAATTTTTCTTTTTATATTAACATATATCGATATTAATTTAACATTTTATTTCAGTACGTGTCAAATTTATTTTTTAATTCCCACTTATATCGTCGCTGATTTAAATTTAAATACATATTTGTACATTTAAAAACTAGGGTGATAGATTACATATATAAAATAAAAATTGCTGCACGGCGAATTGCCACTGAGGGAATTGCCACTGGGTGAACTGCCCATGTGGGTGAATTGCCGCTGGGTGAACTGCCCTTGTGGATGAATTGCCACTGGCTGAACTTCCCATGTGGGTGAATTGCCACCGGGTGAACTGCCAATGAGAGTGAATTACAACTGGGTGAATTGTCACTGGGTGAACAACTCTCATTGACTGCATCAATACGTACACGAGATGAACAAAACACACACTCGCCCCGTGTCTTTAGGTGTACCCCCCCCCCTCCTAATGTAAGCGTGGATCGAGAATTTGGCCCGCGACAATTGGGCCCAGGATAATTGGGCCCGTCGACAGTTGGGCCCAGGACAATTAGGCCAACGACAATTATAGTATTTACCCATTTTGTAAAGAGTCTACTGTATTAACTTAATTAAACACCATTACTACTGTAATAACTAGGGATACGATATTATGCGTTTTGTATAAGAATATAGTCTTGAGCATACTTAAGGGGACCGCCCCCAAAATTAAAAAAAAAATTATTATTGAAGTTATGGTTCTGAAACTTTGTTTGTAAATATAAAATTGAATTATCTATCGTTTTTGTTCGTGACATTTTTTCGATTAGACACATAGAAAACGAGTTATTCGAATTTCGAACAAATTTCGAACCATTTTCAAAAACCTAGTTTTTTTTTTTTGGTTGAAGCTAGAGCATTGCGGTTTTTTTGCATTCGATTCTCCATACTGATATCTACAACATGATCCTCTTCGATTTTTGATTTTCGAATGGATTTTCTGAATTTCGACTTTTTCATAAAAAGTAAACCAAAATTTTGAAAAAACAATTTTGTAGGGAAAATTTTTTCTACAACAAGTTCGAAAATCAAAAATCGAAGACCATCATATTGTAGATATCATTATGGAGTATTGAATGCAAAAAACCGCAATGCTCTAGCTTCAACTAAAAACCAGAAAATGAGGTTTGAATTGCAAGATTTGTTAGAATTAGTAGGAATTTCCTTTCAAAGTTTGATGATCTGACACGCAGCGTCCATCCACTCCGAAGGTTTATGGACAACTGAGACATCTTTCTTTGCATTCATTGGTGTGGGCGTTAACTAAGCGTAAGATAGATACCAGATATAGCGAGATAATTAATTATTACGAATTATAATTGGCTGAGAGATGGTTTTTAGAGTACATATTGACTCCCTACCCCCTCCCCCCTTTTCCCTTTCTCCCTCTCCCCAGGGGGTTAGAGTTATACGATACGTCTGGTATTTTGCACACACTATAAGAAGGTTATAAAGCAACTATTTACACAATAAAAAAAAGATAAAATTTAGAGATTTCTTCGGGGGCGATCCCCTTAAAATATATAATATTCTTTATTTGAGAAAAATATTCTCGTTATAAAAAAAAATATATTTTTTAATAGAACATATTGTTTTCATGAAAAAATACTATTATTCTTTTAAACTACTATAAGTTTTCTGTTCTGAAATGGGTCATATTAGAAACTAATTTCATAGGTACAATATCTCTATGAGTCTATATAGTGAACTCCTGTAAAGTGAATGAGTTAGGTTGCAGCCAATAGAAAGTAAGAATGTAGCAATTTTAGATGAAGAACAAAAGAAAATAAGATTGTTGGTATTTAAAGAAGGCCGTGGTCCACCAAGATCTGTTGAAATTATTAAAATATACAAGTTGAATTAAAATTAATTCGAATTTGTTGAAACTTGTTCAGTGTTCAGTATAGAAGAGTTTTATAAATCAGGATAGAGATAGCACGATTAAGGAAATATTGAAAGGAACTTTATCGTAGTACATTTTCAAGAGTTTAACAGTATAAGGTATCATCGGCACGCGCAGGTTTACAATTCACCCAATGACAAATCACCCATTGTCAATTTACCCAGGGACAATCTACCCGGTGACAATTCACTCAGAGGCAATTCTCCCACATGGGCAATTCAACCAGTGGCTATTCCCCTTCATGGGCAATTCACCCAGTGGCAATTCCCCCAAATGGGTAATTCCCCCAGTGGCAATCCACCCAGTGGCAATTCGCCCAGTGGCAACTCCACTAGAACCATGAAAATTATATTACAAACAAAATATTTTCCTTCATTTCAGTTTCATCATATATGTTTAAAATATAATCAAACGGAATCTTAATTGTTGATAACTGGGGCAGTGGAACTTTATTGTTCAATTACACTATTTAAATTTTTTCATAAATTGAATGGATTCATATTTAAAAGAAAGATTTTTAACGAATGAAATGTTGTTGGGCTACCACCGAAAACACATTTTTCTTTGAATTAGTTTTATTGAAATGAAATGAAAATTAAATCCAGTATTATGCAGTGGAATTTTCCAAGGTAGAATTTTCCGGTGGTGGAATGTTCCGTGGTGGAACTTACCAGCTTTGGAACTTCCCTGGTGGAACTTTCCGTGGTGGAATTTTCCGTGGGGAAATTTACCTAGAAACTAATTATGCTTTATATGTTATGGAAAATATATTCTTTAAATGTGTCATTTCATGTTTTTAATAATATAGTCAAAATATCAAAACGCCAAGTGTACACCGGTGGTACATGCATAACTTGCGTTAAGCACCTATGTATATACCACCGGTGTTATTTTTTCCATTCATTGGAAAATTTTTCAAAGTCCACATTATAATTGTATTTTCAGGGTTATTGATATTATAATAGTGCCTAGTTAAATTTTAATACCGAAAACTTCTATGTACAGGCATCCCCCGCTTTAAGTACCAAATCACGACTCAGTTTAATTACCAAACGGTAACTAAAGAGAGGTAAAGTAACAAGAAATTTATGATTGTCACCCCTTGATTATATATCTCATTTTCTATGATTTGTAATGAAAAAAAAAATTGTTTTAGAGTTAGAGTACTGCACTATAGTATACAGTATGGGCCACAAAAATGTTTCCGATTTTTCAAATACTTATTTATCTTTAGCCAAAGAACGAAAAAACTTTATGTTAGTCTATTCTTCCCCGCGTTTTATTCACTATAATACTGTAAAAAACAAATTTGACTGATAAACATACTTTAAGAACAGTTCCCGCGCAAAAAATGGATATTCACAAAACATTCTCGGAATATTCCCAAGGAATATTCCATGACGATCATTTTTCGATATTCAGGGAACTCAATGTTTTGACACATTTCTGGAATAATCCCATAAATCACAAGGGAGAATCTAGGGAATCACAGAGATGAATCTCAATGGAATAATGAAAGAATTCCAATGGAATGAGTAATCCATAGATGGAGGGGATAACGAAGGAATACCAATGGAATAAGACTTCTAAATGAGGAGGGAATATTGAAGGAATTCATATGGAATAAGACATCTTAAAAAAGAGGGAATTTTGAAGGATAACCTATGGAATAAGACATCTAAATGAGGAGGGAATATTGAAGGAATACACATGGAATAGAACATCTAAAGAAAGAGGGAATATTGAAGAAGTACCAATGAAATATGACATCCAAAAGAAGAGGGATCACTGGCCATGTATCACTCACTATTCACTTAATTGACCGCATAACTCAATTGTCACATAGCTATACACCGAGAAGTTTAACTTGAACAAATAACTGTATAAATAATCTTCGAATTTTAATACTATAATTACAGGACACATTACTTACATCTAGGCATTTCCACAATTGTCCCTTTGTACTGGGATGAAATGAAATAAACTAAACATAAGTCAATCATTTTATAAAAATATCAAATAGCACAAGATTTAGATAGAGCCTAATGTAATCAAGCACAAATTAATTCCTGGGCAACTTGTTTATATGTTGTTGAGGCTCTTTTATGTTCTATAAGCTCTCAGTATTTTTCACTGGATATTTCTTATCTATTCTATAACGCTATGGTTGTACTTTTCAATTGCAAAGTTTTCAATTTTTAGTTAAGAAAGACTCTCAGGTTTCATTCGCAATCTCCTTCTCATTTTCCTCTTCCATCTGTTAATGCAGTCAACACTCAACAGTGCTTTCGTCTCTTTTTGCAAAATTATTGACCACTACAATCGATTGGTGGTAGCGTAATTTGCTATGAGCTACTTTCCTGTGTGACAACTAGTGCAAAGTCTTTTGCATTTGGTTCTCTACTTTAACCTGGAGCAAATTTATTCAAGCAAGCAATTAATTTCGTCATTATTCTTAAATTCCTTCATATTCTAGACTATGAAATGAATCTAGTGGTCTCAGTGCTGCTATAGTTTTAATGCACGCACTTCATACATCATACTATATAGTTCACACAACGAAATGAAGAGGACATGTCTCCAGATTTGTAACTTCTTAGTAAACCATATTTCCAGAAACTGTGACAGTGGTACCTAAAAAGAAATCAAATAATTAATTATTATCTATCAATAATCTGTATTCAATAAGTTAATCCATAAATTAAATAAAAAACCTAAGTGATTCATTCAAATTCTAAAAGATGAAAAAGTAGATAGTAAAGGGAATACAGAATTAGATAAGAAAAAGGTTTTGAGAAACCATATGGGTCAAAAAAGTAAAAAAAAAAATTAAAGTAAAACAAGAAAGGACTCATGAACGAAGAAAAGCTACTATGAACATTACTAACACTGATAATCATTATTTGCACTTTTTAAAATTTTAATATTAAACTCTAGTCAATTTAAGGACAGGTCACCGAAGATATAATTCTATGAAATTTTATATTTCACTTACAGAGGCTAGAGAATATAATTATATAGTTTAACCTAGGTTATAGTTAAATATTAATAAACATATCGTAACATAAATTAACTGAGTATATAGGAATAGAAATAGGCCTACAAACTAAAATAGTACGGTAAGTAGGGTCATGCAGGTAAATTGCAGCATTTATTTTTAATTGCATATTAATTCTGATCCAAAATTCCAATTATATGTTGCATAGCTATAATTTATTTATTTAAGTTTTTAACGTGTGTTTTGAATATATGATGATTTTGTTGCTAGAAGCCGCAGTTAGTTAGTGTGCCGCAATTTACATGCTTGACCCTACTCTTATTCCGTTATCACCAGATATCAATACTTAATTTTAAACCAAAATTTAAAATTGTTGAGTGATATCTGCTGTTGATAAAATATGAAACAATGGTCTACATACGTTAAACATTTACAATCACAATACTAACCTCGTTTTTTCTCGAATTGACACTAATTCAACTACTATCTATTATAGCCCGTCTATTGCGTCTGAACTGCAGTGCTGCAAGGCGAAAACTAAATTGGATCAAAAATATTTTGGCTACCTGATTCGCAACTTTTAGTAGTTTCGAATTTCATACAAACGAAATAAGATATTTTTGTAGGTACTACTAATTTCTAAAGGGAGCCAGCATTAAATTTACTGATCCGAAACTCTATTCATTTAGATTGATATTTTTAATTCATTTCGTTGTTTAGTATCTGCTTTAGAACAAAAGGCCATAACGCCTACGTTTTGAAATACAAGAGACTGGAAGAAGCAGCCAGAAGGGAAACTGACTTAGAGAAGAAGTCACATTATAAGTCGGT
Source organism: Caprella mutica (assembly GCA_947561585.1). Taxonomy (NCBI): domain Eukaryota; kingdom Metazoa; phylum Arthropoda; class Malacostraca; order Amphipoda; family Caprellidae; genus Caprella; species Caprella mutica. The sequence continues at coordinate 2,857 of CANNZV010005868.1, read as the reverse complement.
CACAAAGCTCATGGATGCTTTGAAGGAGCGTGAAAGAGTTTTGTATGAATGGAAGATGAAAATGGAAGCACATACCTAACACGAAAATCTAACACCTCATAGACGAAGAGCTTAACTCTTGCGCTATCTTCTAAAACTACAAGTAGCGTTAAAAATTATATAGATGGTAAAAATTAGAAGAGAACATATGAAATCCAAATTACAACAGTTCATCTCACAAACTAACGTTTCTTAGTTTTCAAATTAGACAACCAAACTCTAAGGAAATAGAAAAAATCATCGTTCGATTCAATTGACATTCCTTTGTTGTTTGAAATACATACTTTAAATTTCCCTTCTTCCAGGAACATTCCTTCATATAACCCAATGGGATATATTCCTTATCAAAAATATTGAAATAGTTCCAGGGATATCCAAAAGTATTTCTTAGGAAGTAAAATTTTTCATTCGATTCCCGTTACATTCCGTCATTGTTTCACTAAGAATACTGTAGATCCCAAATGTTCCAGGGATATTCCTTCGTTATATTTTTGGGAATACTATTATATGTAACTAGCTTTAAAATTCTTGGGATATTTATGGGATATTCATAATGGAATGCTATCAAAAATATATATTCCAAGAATATTCCATTTTGTTTCGCATGGAATACTATAAAAATATGATATTCCCTGAATATCCTAGGATAATATCTGACCGAATACTGTAACTCTCCAATATTCCTGGAATATTCCCTCGTATAAGAATTTGAATAGTATCCAATATTATTGTTACAGGAATATTCCTTCATCATCAAACTGTGAGTGCAGACTAGGAGGGAATATTGTAGATATTAAGGGAATATCCCAGGCATAAAACCTTCTTGCCCGGGTTGGGCCTAAAACAATTGGGCACCTGGACATTTGTGCCCAAGATAAATGGGCCCCAAAACAATTGAGCCCAGAAAAAAATCGGGCAGAGGACACAATGAAGAAGTTTTACTTTGTTATTACATAGGGTAGTGACAATATTATATTTGAAATATGTTAATTTTCTTTAAAAATATATTTATAATTTTTTAATTCTATTGATATATACTTGATAAGGTGTATATTATGAAGCCCGTCAAATCTCATTTGGATTGTTAATCTCATGTTTGATGCAATGAAAATCTTTGAAGTATTTAAATAAGTCGAATTAAATTGAATCGTGTCATGTGGGTCCAATTTGTAGTGTAAATCGCCTGAAAAAATGGTCATAGTAATATTTAGTTAATAAAATTGTTAAATTTGAAAGATTTTCATTACATTGAACTATGATAAATTGAACAGTTGTAGGGATAAACTGAGATTATGGGAATACATTTTGTAATAATAATTTATAAAACTCTTCTATTGAACACAGACTGCAGTGAACAGATTTCAACAAATTCACATTAACTTTCAAGTTGACTTGTATGTTCCAAAAATTTCAGCATGTCTTGGTTGGCCACGTATCTTTAAATACCCACATTCTTATCTTCTATTGTCTCTTCATCTAAAATAGCCACATTATTATTTTCTATTGGCTACATCCTATTCCTAACTCACTCACTATACAGGAAATCACTATAGTGGTACTGTAACTAGGAAATTTGTTACTTACATGAATTATATAATAATAATACAAAAAATTATAGCAGTTTAAAAAAATAATAGTATTCATTCATAAAATGAATATGTTCTACTACTAAAAAATATATATTTTTCATAACAAGAATATATTTTTCATATTAGGAATATTCATTATTTTAATTATGCTCAAGACTATATTTTTATGCAAAATTCATATTGTCACATCCCTAGTTATTACAGTAGCAATGGTCATTAATTAAGTTAATACAGTAGACTTTGAAAAAATAGGCAAATAATATATTGGTCTTTGGGCCCAATCGTTCAGGGTCCAATTGTCATGGAGCTTAATTTTCGGTTCACGAAATAATGTATGGATATTAATGTTGCTAAACCAAACCGTTAATATTAAAAATGATATTCTATCGTTACAACTGCCGAAAAATATATCTAAATTAATTTTAATAAGATAAATTGTAATCAATATCTCTTAAATAAATAGGAAAACCTGATTCCCATTTACTGATGCAATTACGCTTAGCTGATCATATTTTTAAAGAGGTGTAGCATTTACAGTTATGTTGTTGTTCAAACTATAAGTAGCTACCCAAATACGTAATTTGAGAATTAACATAAATTTAAATTTAAAAAAATATGCATAACAATAAAATAATAAATTAATACAATTACCCACATATTAAATGTTTTATAGTAATTGTATGATATACATTTGAAAATTATATGACATTCTATTACTAAAATCCAATCATTTAAAATAAACTAATAGCACAGATTCGTACAAACAAGTTACCCTAATCCAGCGAAAATAAAGTAAGGTCGGCATAATTAAAATTTGCAAAAAGTTTATTTAAGTTTATCAATTTAATTTTATAATGTACCATGTGATGAATTCACCATGCGATGAATTTACTGCGCGATGAATTTACCACGCGATGAATTTACCACGCGATGAATTTACCACGCGATGAAATTACCATGCGATGAATTTACCGGCGATGAATTTACTGCAATGAATTTACCGGATTCCTCATTATCCGCTATCGTAAAATGATATCGAGGCAATATTCCAAGGATTAGTGAAAATGAGTTGATCCCCTAATAGTATCGAGGGAATATTCCAAGAATTAGTGAAAATGAGTTGATCCCCTAACGATATCGAGGGAATATTCCAGGAGTTAGTGAAAATTAGTTGATCTCTAACGATATCGATGGAATATTCTAGGAATTAGTGAAAATTAGTTGATCCC
>CANNZV010005867.1:0-22826 GCA_947561585.1 Caprella mutica | reverse complement strand
TCGCGTAGTAGGGCTTTTTGCATTATCCATAATAGAAATTCACGGTTGGTGGTCCACTTTTTTTCGGACGTGACACATACGTGCACATATTACTTAACATAAGGTAATTTATAGGCAAAATAATATTTTGATTGTATGGTTTTATTTAAAATTTTATTTCTTAACATTGTTAGTGAAGACTTTCGTAGTTAGTTAATCACTAGTCATCTTTGTCTTAAAACAAATTGTATTAACTCAATACTTAAAGCAATTTGTTAAAAAAAACTGATAAACCCTACTTTTAAGGCCCTATATTTCCAATCAAGTCATCGGTCTTTCTGTTCTGGGCCAATCAACACGTTGCACACATGGTTGTTTTAACCGCTATTTTATAGTTTTTGGTTTCAAAAGCTACAGTATTACTCGGTTCTTGGGGTATGGTCGCCAAAAATATAGGCTGGTTGCTTGATCGGCGTATTTGGGTTGATTTCTGGAAAATAGGGCTTTTGGGGAGAAATTAGGATCGAAATCATAGTATTTTGCTCTTTTAGATTTCTAACAATCGCATTCCAAATCGCTTATCTTGCCGTCTAATAACAAAAAAACCGCAAAATAATTTGGCAACTAAATAATTATTCCATACGTTTGATACATTACTGTTAGGTAGTATATTTAATACGAAAATAACCCAAAGCAACCATCAACCGATTAGATTTTTTCATTAAAAACTAATCAAGCAATGAAAACAATTAGCTATTACGGTCTTTGTATTGCCCTATTTCCCCTATCTTCTTTTGTTCCTCTTTTTAGCCAAGTCTCTTGGCAAACCACCAATAGTATAGACAGTTTTCCTGTGATGTGCATGACGAGCATTGGCGATCATCTGTATGCAGGTATGGTCAAGGCTGGCATCTATAAAACGGGTGACGAAGGCAAGACTTGGACAGCTTGCAATGGAGGTTTAGATAATATATCCCCTACCCAAATTATTGAAAAAGACAAACGCCTTTTTGTAGCTACTAGAGGTAGTGGTGTTTTTGTCTCCAATGATGAAGGGAGCACTTGGAGCAAAACAGACAGTAGCATTCATTACAATGTCTATACCCTTGCCAGCAATAACTCCTTTATTTTTGCTGGAACAACTTTAGGGATGTATCGCTCTAATGATGAGGGTAAGACTTGGGTTCAGTTAAAACATCCTTTCAGATCATTCTTACAACAACCCATCTACAGCCTATTGGTGGTCGGCGATCAGCTTTTTGCTGGTAGCAGAAAGTATGCCTATTGGAGTGGAGATAATGGCGACACTTGGACCGCAATTGATACCGGGATTAATGGAGATATAAGCGTCGCCAAGCAGTTTGGAACAGACATATATCTAGGAAGTGGATCAGATGGTTTGTATAAAAGTTCCCTATCTGATTTTCAAAGAAATGCAAACGCATGGAGCAGAACTGTCTCGAATATTCCAGAAGCTAAGAATATTCAAGACCTCGTTATGACCGAAAAGTTTTTAGTCATCGGCTTACCCACCCAAGGCGTAAGTATGGATGATGAATTACAAAATACAGGATTACCAAGTCCCAATATTGCCAGCCTTGCCTATCACAAAGGAAAGCTCTATGCAGGTACTTTTTGGGATGGCGTATGGAAATATGATGCGGATACGCCTAGTCCACTAACCGCCAACCCACCTAAAGCTTTTAGGCTTTATCCCAATCCTACCGATGCGCAGGAAATCACCTTATCTTATGAAATTTCAGAAGCGCAAGTCCTCCAAATTAGTTTGCTAGATAATACAGGACAACAAATACAAGTCCTAGAAAAACAGCATTCCTACAAAGGCTGGCATCAACAAAATCTTCAACTTAGGGGCTTATCTCCTGGTACCTACTATTGCACGATTAAAGGTAAGGATGGGGTGCAGACTAAGAAGCTTATCCTCGCTCGTCCGTAACGGAGCGTTTAACTATAGATTGGCTTGCGCCAATGAAAAATTAAATGCAGAGATGCAGAGTAATACTTATTCTCTGCATCTCCGTGTCTCTGCGTTTAGTCCAAAAACAACAAACCATCAACAAATGAAAAAATATTTATTCTCTCTATTATATATTACCTTATCTCATTCTGTATTTGCTCAAAATTCTTTAGCAGACCAAGCCTTCCAAAACAAAGTGTGGCTGAATAAACAACTCACCGTTCCAACCACGCCAGAAGCAGCCACTTTAGGTCGCTATGGCGAAAATGATTTTCAAGTCAATAAATATACAGGAGGCTATTCCAAAACAATTCCGATTTACACCATTCAAGGAAAGGAATTGAGTTTGCCGATTAGTTTAAATTACAATCCTAACAATGTAAAAGTGGATAATATGTCGAGCTGGGTGGGATTGGGTTGGTCTTTAAATGCTGGTGGTAGTGTGACGAGATCTGTTAATGCAATGCCTGATTTAAAGGCTAACTATTACGATCAAGTAGATACGATTGAAAAGTATCAAACGCTTCCTCCCGCAGCAGCCGATAATCTAGATTATACGGCTGGTTCACCTGCTTTTCAAGAATTTTTATACCATACTATTGAAGGAAGTATCGAGAGGGCGTAATTCAGTTTTGTCCCCCTTGATTTTTACGGATAGCAAAAAAATGGACGAGAGATTGCATTATAAATTGAAACTACTAAAATCAATAATAATGCAAATCCCTCAATCCATCTCAAAGATATTAAAAAGTGAATTAAATCAGCTGCTTTGTTCTACAGAATGGTTAACTGTTTTACTAAAAGAAGGACTTTATCAATTTGAGCAGCAATTACATAAAGCAGTAACAGGCTTATATGATAAGATAGCCGGCTTGCTAATTGAGCATTTGAGTAAGTCGGAAATGTTTGAAGTGGCTCAAAGAATTTTGGCAAAAGAATTAGGTTTAAAAAAATTAGCCTCTAGACCAGTAAAAGTTCAATTGAGAACAGGAACAAAGATTAAGTATGATTCCCTATATGCAAAAAAGATTCCATCAGGTTATCAAAATACTAGACATTTATCTGAGTTAATTTGGCGATCCGATAAAGGAGCTAGTCCAATATATAAGAGTTTATGTTGCTTATTATCAGTACTTTGTCCTTCTTTTGAAGTGACTAAAGAGGTATTACGCTATCAAGGAATTAGGGCAAATTCTAATAGAATCCGTAGTGCGTCTTTATCCTTGTCGAGTGAATGTATGAAAGATCGCGTTTGCGTTCAGTTAGAGTCAGGAGAGTGTATGAAAGGCAAGCATGTAGTTATAGGGATCGATGGTGGACGCACTAGAAGCAAGAAGTACACGGATAAAAAAGCCTCTAAAAGAAAGCAAGAATTTGATACACCTTGGATAGAACCAAAAATGTTTGTGATTACAACTTATGATGAACAAGGAGGAATTAATAAAGCAACCAAACCTATCTATGACGGTACTTTTGGAAATGAAGAAATGGTAGATTTACTAAGTCAATATTTGAAAGAATTAAAGATAGATAAAGCGAAAAGTGTTCAGATACTAGCAGACGGTGCCTTGTGGATTTGGAATAGAATTCCCCCCATGTTACAAGAATTAGGAGTGGATAAAGAGAAAATTATTGAGACCCTAGATTACTACCATGCTACAGAGCATCTGAATGATTTGAAAAATTATTTAGAAAATGACGAGGAAGATAAAATATTTAGTAAGCTAAAAGAAAGCCTTTGGAAAGGGGATATTAGCAAAATGAAGAGACTAATTAAAAAGGGAATTCCAGATGTTGATCTAAAGAAATTTACTCCGTATAAATACTTTCACAAAAACAGAAATAGAATTGATTATCAATCACTTAAGGAACAGAATCGGGCCTGTGGGAGTGGAATTATTGAATCAGCTATTCGACGAATTATTAACCTGCGATTTAAAGGTCCATCTACGTTTTGGTTTCCAGAAAATGTTGAGAAGCTCATTTACATGAGAGGAATTGCATTATCTGGAAGATGGGAAATCATGATGAATAATCTAACTTTCCAGCAAAATAGAGGGGGACAAAACTGAATTACACCCGTATCGAGACCCAACCCGATAATTTCTATTATGCTGGTGCTGGTATATCTGGAAAATTCTATATCACCCCTAGAGAAGAAATTATAGAGAAACAAGTCAATGATGTAAACATACAGCCCAATTACGATCCATCCGATAAAGACATTAATTCTTTTAGTATTAAGGATAAAAATGGCAATACCTATAACTTTGATATTGCCGAAGAAACCCATCTTGATTTAGCGGATATTGTGGGCGACCCTACACCCATAAAATTCGAGTGTGATTATAATTCTACTTGGCATTTGAGTAGTATCACCAATGCCAACAATACCGAAAAAATTATATTTAAATATACCACCGAAAGCCTATTTTATGATGTGAGTCGATTTGTCAATAATGCCCAATATCAATCCAAGACTTACAACTTCACTTCCGGTACAGGCTGTCCTTATCAAAATGGGAATACGACCAACGGTGGTGCTACTAGCGAAACAGTCATTAAGGATCGTAGATTTCTTTCTGAAATCATCTATGTACTTGATGCGGATACTTTAGAACGAGTGGAATTTATACATTAATTGCTATTTACTTTATGGATGGTCGAGTATCTTATGATGGTAATAATGTGACCTATCAATACGTTCTTAATGACTATCAAGGAAATACGAGAGTCCTATTCCAAAACAATGGCGGCAATATTGCTGAAGAAGTGGAGAGTTATTCGTATTATCCGAATGGTGCTTTGCATAGTCAAGAAACAGACCTAGTTTCTAAATACACCTTCAGCGGAAAGGAGCTCCAAACAGAATTAGATTTGGGTTGGAGTGATTTTGGTACTCGTTGTTTAGATACTTGGAGTGGAAAATGGTTAGGAGTAGATATATTAGCGGAGGCGAAACCGTTTATGTCGCCTTACTCTTATGGGCTTGGAAATCCTGTACGGTTTTCTGATCCTAGTGGGATGATTGAGAAAGATCAGGATGGCTTGATGTCCGTTAGTACTAGTTTGTGGGGAAGGGATGTAACTGGTGGGGAGAATACTGGGGAGGTATTGAGTAGTGATTTTCTTTCTGCTGGACAACGTTCTAGAGACACGGATACCTATACTTTCAATGAACATGCTGGTGATGAAGTAGGAAGAAATATAACTGAGAATGGAGTTGATATAACTTATAGTGGAGCATTTTTATATCAAGGTAAGAATAAAAGTATGTGGGATTGGAGTGGACTTGGGACAGGCTTCGCCTTATCGGGAACCCTTCTTGCGGATGATGCTTCAATAGTAGGAATTATAGATGATGTTGCTATACCGTTTATCTTAGTAGGAGCTACGGCGTATACCTTATATGATAATAGAGAACTAATTAGAGAGTGGGCAGATGATATTGGAAAAACGACTAGTAGGTCATATCCCGGTGGTAGTGGCTATCAATATACATTACGAGCAACTGCAAATGGATATTATCCTACTATGGGATGGGGTAGTAAAGTTCCAGTAGGTACTACTTATTTAAATAAAGGTGATATTTGGAAAATAGGAGAATCATCTAAGCGAGATAGATATAGAGCGTCATATCTCAATTCTATTGGACCTGGCGTAAGGATGCAACCAGAATTTTATGGAACTATACCTCAGATAAAATTGGTAGAAAAAATGAAGATTTGGGGATATGTTATGAGAAACTTTCAGTTACCTCCGGGTAATAAAATATTCAGATAGTCCGTAACAAAATAAAATATTAAATATGATTATTAAATTGGCTCAAAATTTATCTGAAGATGCACTCATCCTAGAAGAGCATATAAAATATTTATCCGATGAACTAGAATCTTATTTTAAAAATAAAAGCTATGTAAATAAAGTAGAAGAATTTCATGTAGGTGTAATCTGTGTAAATAAGGAATTTGATGCTTTCTTTAAACCAAGAGATTTTCTTTTTGATAAAGAGGAGAAATTATTAGAGCTGGAAATAAAGCTTGATTTTGAAATCACTAGTATGTGTTCAACTAATAGAAATCAAGCAATTAATTCTTCTTTATTTAAAGCACTAATATCAGTAGAAGATATTTTAGGAGAAAAATACAAATCGGATTTAAGTAATTTTTGGAAAAGTAGAGTACCAAACCACCGAATTGAATAGTCCTTGTATAGCTTGACAAGTTAAGACATTAAAAAGCGGCTAGAAAAACATTCTAGCCGCTTTTTTACTTATGTAAGGAAAATAAAAAATGATGTTAGACCATTAAATGGTCAATTTACCAGTGAGAATAGTTTTTGGGGTAGAAGCGGAGAAATAACATATTGCTAAACTCTGGATTCATTATGAAAATGAAAAATATAATAGTTGTTCTTTCAGTATGTTTTATTTACCTCGCATTTTTTATTCTTGGTTGTAATAATGTCAATAGTCATAAGAACACCATAATTAGAAAAACGGATTCTGAAAATAAGAATTTTTATAAGGATTTTGATTTCACAAGTTTAGAAGGTTTGGAACAATCTTTTCATCCTCTAAAACTGCCATTTGTTGAAAAACAGACTACTGAAAATAGAATAAAAATAAAAGTATATGGTTTAGATGACTATTACTTAGAAAGAACTTTTGTTAAAGTAAAATATGGTTGGCATGGTGTATACAATTATGAAAATCCAAAGGAAGATATTCACACATACTACATAAATCCAGAAAAAGTCCAAGAGATTTCTTATCAGATAAATTCAGAAGGCGAAAAATTTGTACATCGGCTATCTTTTTTTTCTAAAGATTCTATAGAAAATTTTATTTTTTCGAGGAAAGAAAACTTATTTTTTGAGTTTGACGAAAAAGGAAACTATCCATTAAAAAAAGCAAGATTTAGGGATATAACTAAGTTTGAAAAAAAAGCTAACTACATAGAAGTGGCTGCTACTAGGAAGGAATTAGAAACAGATCGTATATTGTCACACGAGGTAACTTGTTATAATTCTCATGAATTTTCCATTTTTTGGTGGTATCATACAGGGCTGCTATTTGAAAAAATATCTTGTTGAGTGAATCGTCCTAGCATGAGTTGACATTTTCACCCATTCTAAAAGCCGCTAGAAAATTTGTTTTCTAGCGGCTTTTTAATTGTATGCATAACAAAAAAATAATTTTCTATTTCTTCCCTCAAAAAAGAGGTTGGGAATTCCCAACCTACCAATCTCTTCAATTCAGTACTCAGTCGCCAACATCAAAGTACAATAATTGTACTCCTTTTTGTACTGACCACTAGCAATCATTTCTGTGTTCAACTGGTCTATAAAGAATAGCTTCTGTTTGCTATCCTCATGGATGAACACAAACAAATAATCCATTCCATTATTGTCTTTGACCAACTGTTGTACTTCTTGATAAATCGCTAGAATTTCTTCTTCTGATAATAAAGAAGTGACTCCTCTAGTTACCAAGAATTTTCCAGAGAAATGATACGTGCCTTTTTGTTCTTGCGGTTTGCGTTTCCATTTCATAATAATTTCGTTTTTATTGAAAGATGAATAATCAAAAATGTTGTAAGGAAACATCAGTTGGATGCAATTGAATAGGAAGGGAAAAGAAAATGTAAATTTCCAAGTCAACTAAAATCTTCTTAACTTAGTACAAGTTAGTAGTGGTCTATACCTTAAATGCCGCTATTTTTTGTTCTTTGAAGATTTTTATTTTCTTGCTTTCAATAACCATGATGGATATGTACAATATACTTCACAATGCTATTGCCGACTTTGAAGATAGGTTAAAAGACAAGGAAGATTCCGATGATATTTGAGAGATCATTCACGAAGTAGCCGACTATGCAGTACCTATTTATTATCATAATATACTCCAAGTTGCACTAAGTAATATCTCTTTAGCCATCCGAGAACCTGAACTTTGACCTGCTTTCGATAGAGAAAATACGCCTGCTAATCTTATTGCTGCTAATATTTATGAACTTATTGTAGAGGAATTATGGAGTCACTATAATGAGAAAGGGAAATAACATTTTGAATAGCCGCTACTAACTTTATATCCTATTACTCCCCTTTCGCAAGAAAAGATAACTTAACGCAAAGCGTAAGACATTGCATTCCAAAAACGCATTGATACAGTAGTTCTATCCACTCTATTTTATCCAGATAGCTGTACCCATGAAAAGGACTGCTAAACTGACTATAAAAAAGACCATCCGTAATGCTATTCTACGGATACTCGCATGGCTATATAGAAAATTTTGGCTATGGATTTTTTGGAAGAGATTTCAAATTTCGGAAGGACATAGATATAAACATACCTATATAGTAGCAGGTACAGGAGCAGGAAAATCTGAACTCCTTAAAACGTTCATATGGCAACATATTCTATATGGAAAAACGGCAATAGTTGTGATTGATCCCAATGGAGATTTTGCCGAACAAGTTGCTAGGTTTAAAGATCATACGAACTCCTTTAGAAAAAAGGACATCGTTTATATTTTTATAACACCTTATTCAAATCACCTGGATGGATTGGTAGAACTCCAATAGGTCTAGAGCTTCTAGCTGGTGGTTTAGGACCAATTATAAAAAGTAAAAACTATGCTGGTGCTATAAAAAAAGCTTTAGATTGGTTAACTAAAAGAGGGTTTAAGGCTGAAAAAATTAACAAAGGTCGTTTTGGTTATACTAAAGGAAAAGGTGTTGGTATGAAAACTAAAGATGGGAAAACTGGTTTTAGAGTTGAATATGATGAAAGAAATGGAGGACATATCAATGTATTTAGTGGAAAAGAAAAAGGACCTCATTATCAATTTGGTGCTTCTGAATCAACTGTTAAAAAAATCCAGAAAAAATTTCAAAGATTATTTGGCATAAAACAATAATAAATATGAGTTATGATGAAGAATTAATCGAAGCTATCATTCACACTAGTTTTGAAATAATTGACAATGATAGTTTTGTAGATTTATTAGAAACAAATTTCCCATTCGGAAATAGTTCTATTAATTGGAGTGAAGTTACTGGTTCTATCTGTAAACAAATCAATCTTACTACAGATAAGGCTACCGCAAAGAAAGAAGTTCTTAATTTTATCGGCTTAGTAAAAGAAAAAATAAATATTAGAGATACTGATTCTATAATCATCCTAAGTGACGGTTCTTTAGAAAATATATACTCTTTAAAATGGTGTGACTTTATACAATACTTCGAGCATATTTTATTTCTACCACAGCATACATATATTATTCCGAAAACTGGTACTTGGTGCTTAAATTATACCTTTGAAGATGACTTGTTTTTTAGCTTTTCAACCAAAATGGGATAAGAATGTCGATAAGAAAAAGTTTAACTTCGTCGAGTAAGCTCAACTGTCAAACAACCAAAAAGTAGTTTAAAAAAGCGACTAGCTCAAAATGAGCTAGTCGCTTTCCTTATATACAAAAGGTATTATAAGCAACAACTTTCTGCAAACCATAGATTATAAATACAATATCCGAAAGTGGTTGACGAATATTAATAATCCGAGTAGTAGTGGAAGTGATTTATTTGGTATGGATATTATCTATCAGGGAGGCAGCAATACTAGTCATTACAATGGTAATATTTCAGCGATCAAGTGGCGAGTGAAATCGGAAAATAGTGTCCGACAATACGACTATAGCTATGATAATTTAAACCGATTAACGGCAGCCAATTATATAGAGAGCAGTCCTATATTTAGAACGAGCAACGATTATAACACCAGCTATTCCTATGACCTAAACGGGAATATTACGACCTTGACTAGAAATGGATTTAACGGTAGTGGTCATACTCAAATTGACAACTTAAATTATAGCTATGCCAATGATGGCGCATTAACAAGTCTCACAGAAAATAGCAATAAGACACACGGATTCAAGTCTGCCTTATCAGGCAACACAGGCGGTTATACTTATGATGGCAATGGCAATATGCTAACGGATGCGCATAAAGACATTATTGTGACCTACAATTTCCTTAACTTACCAACGAAAGTCACTAAAGGAAGTGACAACATAGAATGGGTTTATGATGCCGCAGGAACAAAGCTAAGTAAAGCGAGTACAGGTGGTGCAAACGCCAATCACCTCAGCCTCAATAACACGATCATTGCCAATGGCGAGCATAAAGCGAGTCAAACAATTACCTCCAACGGAACGGTGCCAAGCGCAGGCGATGTAACCTTTACGGCAGGAGAATGTATCACTTTACATGCAGGCTTTGAGGTAAGCGGCAATAGCGATTTTTTAGCCAGAATCTTAGGCAACACCGAATCCCATATCAGAGATTATTGCGGTGGTTTTGAGTATGATGATAGAGGCTTAGTGGCTATTTATTTTATGGATGGGCGAGTTGCTTATGAGGGTAATAATGCGACTTATCAATACGTTCTTAATGATTATCAAGGCAACGTCCGTACCCTTTTCAAAACGCAGGAAATAACACGGCACAAAGCATTGAAAATTATTCGTATTATCCCTATGGAGCTTCACACAGCCAAGTTACAGATTTAACCAATAAGTATACTTTTGGAGGTAAGGAATTACAGACAGAACTAGATTTAGGATGGTCCGATTTTGGAACTAGATGTCTGGATACATGGAAAGCAAAGTGGGAAGGAATTGATATTTTAGCAGAATATAATGCTGGGTCTTCTCCTTATGCGTATACATTGGGCAATCCTGTTCGATTTTCTGATCCTACAGGAATGATAAGTGAAGATGAAAATGGCTTGATGCAGGTGAGTACGGATTTGTGGGGCGGTGGACGGAATCAAGATTTTATGAATCAGAGTGCTGGTGATGCAAGCGAAAGAGCTAATACTAGTCAATTTGAACAAGCTGGGTATATTGCAACAGGATCAGGTTCAAGTGTAAAAACAGGATCAGGGTCGTATTTAAAGGACTTAACAACTTATAAGGTTGAATTTAATAAGCACGCTGGCGAGAAAGTGATGAGAGAATTAATAGATGGTGGAATTGACATTTCTTATGAAGGTAAATTTGTTACTAAAGAATTGAGACCTGATCCTAATATGTTATCGACCATAACTTCGGCAGCAGGATGGATTGGTGCTGGATTTACAGCAGGCGGAACTTTGCAAGCTGGAGGGAGTGCATTAAAAGGAACAGGCTATTGGTTAGGTAGAAATGGCAAATACTATAATGCTTCTTGGGGTGGTAATCAATGGACTGGCGGACGAAATTTTGTTCAATATTCTTCGAGAGTCTTAAAAGGTTCAGGAACAATATTGGGTGTTCCTAGCGTTGCTTATAACTTCACAGCATTTATTACTTCGTATAAAAAAGGAGATATGTACACAGCAAAAACAGCTTTTGCTGAAACAATTTCTGCTGGAATAGGAGCATTTGGAGGAGTACCAGGTATAGGTTGGGAAGCGGCTAGATATAAAAATCATTTAGAACGTAAATGGTCACTTGGTGGCTTAGATGGATTACAGAGTACTAGTTATTAGTATTTAATATACTGTTTATAAAAAAATATAATGAAAATATTTAATAGAATTTTTTTCAAATTTTACCAATTCTATAGTAGGATAGAACAAGATCTCGTAATGGTATATTATTTTTCAACATTTGCTATAAGCTTCTTGTTAGCTTTTTATATATTATTTCTAATAGCTTTATTCTACAAAATCACAGGCATTAAATTAATTACAATATCTGGGTTTTCGCTTACTATGCTTTTTTTGTTTGTAATATGTATATGTTTGTTTTTATTCTATAAGAATAAAGATTTATTATTAAAAAATATATCAACTATGAAACCAACCTTCATATACCAAGATATATTTGTATGGTTATTTACTATATTTAGTATCATTTCTTTATTTATTGGAGGTATGATTTTGATTTAGCATATAACTTCTTAGTGCTGATTTTTCACCAAACCCTGATCGCTTAGGTCTAAAAACGTTACGGATTGTCGATCCTGAATAGCCCTACTATAACTTAACACATTCACCCATTCAAAAAACGGCTAGAAAACAAACTTCTAGCCGCTTTCTTTTTCTCTAATCCATACAAAACAACAACAAGAAAGAAGTCGAAAATTATTCGTATTATCCGAACGGTGCCTTACATAATCAAGCAACGGACTTAGCATCTAAATACACTTTCAGAGGAAAAGAGTTACAAAACGAGCTAGATTTAGATTGGTTAGATTTTGGTACTAGGTGTTTAGATAGTTGGTCAGGAAAATGGTTGGGGTTGGATATACTGGCGGAGGCGAAACCGTTTATGTCGCCTTATACTTATGGTTTGGGGAATCCTATTCGGTTTTCTGACCCAACGGGGATGATAGAAGAAGATCAAGATGGGTTGATGTCGGTTAGTACTAGCTTGTGGGGAAGGGATGTTAGTGGTGGGGAGAATAGTGGGGCGGTGTTGGATAATCAATTTGTATCGGCAGGACAACTAGAGCGAGATACGGATACTTATACTTTTAATGAACATGCTGGGGAAGAAATATCAAGAGCAGAAAAAGATACTGGTGTGGATATTACTTATAAAGGAGCTTGGTTAAAAACAGGTAGCGGTTCTTCTTTATACAATTGGCGGACTGGTAGTGGTTCGACTATTCAAACAGGTAGTGGTGCTTCATTATTTAGAAGGATTTTAGGAGTTCGAGAAGAGGAGAATATTGTTCATCAGTTCGGTTTTACTGGTAGCTTTTCTTGTCCAATGGGCTTACTGTTTAGTGTAGGTTTTGTATGGGACAACAAGAATACAAGCTATTATAGTACAGTAGGATTTAATCATGGCATGGATATAAGTTTAGGATTTGAGTATATCCAATCAAGGAGTATCAACAATAATACTAGCTTCAATATCAACTCTCTTAATGGGGTTGGAATAACCAATAATCTAGGAATATTGAATGCAGATTTTTCTTATGGTGGCGATACAAAAGGAGTAGGTAATTATGGAGAAAAAGTAGGTGCAAGTTATAATTCTTATACATTAGGTGCATCAGTAGGACCTATACCTGCTGGATTTACTCGATCAATAGAATACACTAAAGTATACTAAAATACTAAAACAATGAATTTATTCTTAATTATTAATTTTACTCTATCATTTGTGATTATAATAAGTAGTTTAGTAAAAGCAAAGTTTCACTTTGATTACTTAAAAATAATTTATGCTAAAGAATATAAACAATATCCAACCTTCTTTTCAGTTTTTACCCCTAAATATTATAATGGTAAATTACAATTCTTAGTGATTCCATTTTTTTCAAGAAAAAGGAACTTAGAAACAGAAGAAGCCAAGCTTATTGCCAACAAAATAAATAAGGTATTATTTATAAACATTACAGCAATTTTATTTATTCTTTCTTTTGCCGTATTAATAATTAATTCCTCTATTTGAATGTATTTCTTTGGGGTTGATTGTCAAAGATTATAAATTTCACAAATTGTAGAAATTTGTAAAAGCGACTAGCTCAAAATGAGCTAGTCGCTTTCCTTATATACAAAAGGTATTATAAGCAATAACTTTCTGCAAACCATAGATTACAAATACAATATCCGTAAGTGGCTAACCCATATCAATAGTCCAACTAGTAGTGGAAGTGATTTATTTGGTATGGATATTATCTATCAGGGAGGCAGCAATACTAGTCATTACAATGGTAATATTTCAGCGATCAAGTGGCGAGTGAAATCGGAAAATAGTGTCCGACAATATGACTATAGCTATGATAATTTAAACCGATTAACGGCAGCCAATTATATAGAGAGCAGTCCTATATGCACAGAGATACCTTCACAATTGTTTTAGACAATAGCGATGTTTTCAATATCAATAGAGAAAAAATTGGAAATAATCACCATGAAACGGAAGCAAAAAAGGAGAAAAAATGGATCAAAATAATAGGCGCATTTTTTAGTTTTTGCGACTAAGATTTCGTAACTTTAAGTATAGTAAAACTCGTTATTTTTTACTTAATATCTGCCTTTTCTTAGCTCGTTTTCGGACGACTATTTCTAGGTATATATCTAAATCTCGGCTGTTGGCGCAGTCGGGATTTTTTTGTTTATACCTAATGGGGGTATCTGTTTTAAGTAGTTGGAAAGCGGTAAGAAGTCATACATGTTTCCATAAGAATTTAGGGGCAGTCTGTGGCAAATGTCAAGTTGCTCGGCTAGCCGTGGTTAGAAATTTCAAGTTGGGGAATCGGTTGGTGGAGATTGGATTTGGTAGGTTCGGCTAAATGTAGTAATATTTTTTGGGAAATGGAAAATTGGGGTTAGATTATTTATCAATGGTATTGGCTATTTCTTTTTTCTAATTACGATTGCTTTTGTTTTGTTTTCATTTGTTATTTTTTACTGTTTAATGTTTGCGAGTGTGAAGTAATTGTTTTGGTAAAGCACGTTTTTTTGTGCTTTATAAAATTTTACCCTTATTCTGTTCGTTAATACAGCAATAATTCTTGACCTCCAAAAAAAATCAAATGTCAACTTTTAGAGTCTTATTCCTCAATGCTGAGAATCTTTTTTCTGTAAATGAAACATTTTATGGTTCTAGCTATACTCAAGAACAATACGACCAAAAAATTAATTGGATTGCAGAGATGATTGCGAGTAAAGAGGTACATCTAGTAGGGCTAACCGAAATTGGTGCTGATGCCAACCAGTGTTTAGATGATATAATTGCTAGGACGAACCAATTAGATCAAACGGCACTCTCTCCTTTTGCCTTCAAAGCAGCTGGTACGCCTACGGCTAATGCAAGTGCTCCTATTAGAAATGCAGCCATCTCTAGGTTTCCGATTGTTAGCCAGGAAAGTTTAGTTCATTTCCCAAATGGCTTTGCACTCAACTTATATCAACCCGCTACTAATAATTATCAGCAAGTGCCCTATACTCGATTCAGTCGTCCAGTATTTAAAAGTACAATTCAAGTAACCCCTAACAAGCAAGTAAACTTCTTTGTCGTCCATTTAAAGTCAAAACGACCTAATACCTATCAAATGGATAATAACAATGAGGCTCTTGGGATTGCTCGATCTGCTATACAACGTAATATGGAAGCAGCAGCACTACGATATTATATGGATGATTTTCTACCTACTCAATATAATACGAATTCTAAAATAGCTTCTATTTTAGTAGGAGATTTCAATGATACCCCTAATTCTGTTCCATTAGAAAATATTCGAGGTTCTTTTGATAAAAAACCTGGTCCCAATAATAATACCTGGTCAGAGAACAATAAACGGCAATTACTTCGTTGTGCTAGACTACATTTAAAAAATGCCGCTTATGATGATAAGCTATATTCCTATATACACAATGAAAGTTTCTCTTTGATAGATCAAGCCTTTATCACGCAGCACCTAGTGTCTAATTTCCGACGGATGGAGATGTATAATGACCATGTGATTCGACATGCTTCTATTCGTACCAATACAAGTGTGGCCAATCAATGGAAATCTAGAGTTTCGGATCATGGCGCTTTTGTATTGGATTTTACTAGGGTGTTGTAGATTAGTATTGGAGGAAAAACTTTTATTAGCTATAAATAAGTTTTTCAATACAGCTGGTTGTGAAGGAGAAGGATTGAATTCTTTATCAAACTTAATTAATATTTCTCCCAATCATACGTAGCGGTATTATGTCTTTCTGATAGCTTCTCCTTGCTTAGAAATCTGATCTATCTTCGCTACCATACTTTTCGTTCAACGGTGAACAATACGACAGGTGCGCTCTGCGACCTGTCGTATTGTCCATTATTGATTGTGTGATTTTATTTTTTCTTTTAATTCATTCACCGTCAAAACTCTTTTTTTATTTCGATGAATCATTGAATGACAATTTGGGCAAACTGGAATCAAATCTTTTTCAGGATTTATTTTATACTCTTTGCCGATTTCTGATATCGGAGTTATATGATGAACGTGTATAAATTCTTTTCCAATTTCGCCATATTTTTTTTCGAAGTCGAATTCACAAACTTGGCATTTAAATCCGTATTTGTCTAAACAAATCGCTCTTGCCAGATTATTTCTTTCGTATTTATTTACTGAAATTGTTTGTTTTAATCCTTCATATAATTCAATTCCTTTTGGCAATTCTTCTGTAATTGAAATATCAATTTCCATTTGCTCAAATTCCAAGTCTTTAAAAGCTTCAATTATTGGTTTTTTTAATTTCCATAGGAAACCTTCTTTTTGTGATTCCCCTTCGCAAATTATATCCCAACCTGCTTCCGTTCCGTCTTCTCTTTTTCGTAATTGTAAATTTAATTCTTTTGCAACTCTTTTCCCCATTTTTCCGACAATCCCATTTATTGGTAAGAAATGTTTGTAACCTAAATATTTTGCAAGTTTTGGTGCTGTTGCTTCACAATTTTCTAAAGAGTAAAATCCAATTAGTACATTCATTTCATTTTCCGTAAAGAATTCTTCTTTGAGAAGTCTCTTAAATTCTTCTTTAGGATATGTAGCTTGATTGTACATTTTTTTCTTTTTGGATGCACTGTTGGGCATTCGCCTTCTTTTCCTTTTCGCTTAATCAGTTAATTTATTTTTTACTGAGCAGTCAATTTTGAATTAACAATTTACTTTTTTCGGTAGCAATTCAATTTTCTGAGTATTAACCACTATTTTTTTCTTGTAGTTTCTTTAGATAAAAATGAATTACTATTAGAGAACCAATCATTCCGAACATTCTTACCCATTCCCTATATGTAATCGTATTCCCTTTAAACATTGCATATGCATAGGAAAGAATTGAAAAAATTAAAAAGACTACTCCAATTTTAAATACTATTTGAAAGAATTTCTGCTTGTCCATATTATTTAGTTAAGTGATTTTTATTCATACTTCCTAACAAGTTTTTAATTCGAGATTTGATTATTTTTTATTTGTTTTCTTTTTTTGGTGATGCCCAACGTTCAGCATACCTCCCGTGCTGACCGAATGGTAAGCATGGCGAGGTATGCAAGGTTAGGGGCAAACCTTCTTTTTTTCTCTGAGCATAATTTGCTGATTCTACGTAGTCGAAACTAACCTATTTTTTTTAGCAAAGAATATCCAATCAATTGCAAATACAAGTACAATAGTAAATACAAAATCAAGAAAAAAATTTCTAATTATCCAGCCACAATTGGGAGAATCACTTCCTGACAACCAAAATTGATAATAATACTTATAGGGGAATCCGATATTTACAACTGGTTTCAAATCTAATCGACCAATTGAATTAAACAAGGATAACATAACAGATAAATAAGAAATTGTACTGAAACATAAAAGCGAAATCAGCAATTTCTTTAACATCCCAATTCTATTGTATTCCTTCAATTATTTATAATTTTCTATTAGTCAAAATGGTGATTGATGCCTTAATGGGATTTCGTTAGTTTATAATTTTGTATTAACTATTCTTCTGATTCTTTTTTTTTACAGATTGCCTATATGAAAATGCTATAATACCTACTAACCCAGCAATTGAACTTAAATTATTTTTACCATAAAAATATGCCCCAATCATAATAACCAATCCTAAAATCCCTACTATAAGACTTGCCATCTCTAAAAACTTTTCCTCTTTCATAAACGTGATTTGTTTTTTTAAAAATATTGTGCCTATTTTTCTTTGAGTATAATTTACCAGTTAATTTCATTCGAAGACAATTTCTTCCGACTTATATCAGCTTTTTTAGCCTGTTATTTTTCTTTTTTAGGTTGCCCCTAACTACTTCATAGACACACCTAGGTGCATCTATACCAGTAATACCTCTTTAATTTTCAATACTGGAAACTCCAATTACAAACGATTATAACCGTTTATAATCGAATAAATACTACATTAACATGGAAAAAGAGTACAGCATATAGTGTACAAAAAGGCAGGCTGTTTTCATGGGTTATTGTTTTTGTGTGTTATTTATTTTCGCATTAAAGATAAAACAAATATTATAAAATCAAAACCTTTCAAACCATTGTAGTGTATTTATATGATATTCTTTTAAGGAATTCCCTATTCCATACTTGCTCCTAGCCAGACTCGTTACTAAGAAGTCCAATCTTGCCAATAACGATAATCCTGCAAAAACTGAAATCTAGCAAAATGAGACAGTCTATCATATAGTTTTATGGACATTGCAAAATGAAGATACAACCATCTGGTCTCTCCTTCCAAAGCTAGTAGCCAATCCTCAAAATGGGGATGTACAAGATATCCAATTTTCTTTACTCGACCCTGTATGTAGGTAATATGTTCTTTCTTAGGCAGGGTCTTCATTCTTTGGAGGTAGTCTTCATCTTCGTAGTCAATGATTCCTTTGATAATTTTTATTTTGAAGGCTTGTACGGCTTCTTCGATTTGCAGCAATTGAGGATTTGCTCGTAAGGCCGCTTCTAGGAAATATTGTGCTGATGGAGAGAAACTGGCTAGGAACTGTTGCTTCATTACTTCTGTTTCTACGCTTGGTTGCGCTGTAGGAAATTGCGATAGCGTCGCTTCTCTTTTGGCGATGACTTGTTCTATTTGGGGTTTTAGGGCTTCATACTTCGCAGTATATTCAGAAATCCAGTCCTCTATTATTTGTTTATAAGCCGCTCCATTTTTGGGGTCGTGGTACATAAAGGCTTCAAAGAGTTCTTGCTGATTAGCATAGATCGGACAGATATCTATTCGATAGCCCATCATTCTACTGATGGTGCTAAATAAATCTTCATTCGCTTCTTCTAACGCTTGTTTATTAGTATCGAAATGAGTTAATAGTTCTCTTTGAGCGGGAGTCCAAAGAATATAGCCATTAAGTAACCTTTCCAATATCTCTGTTAGGTCATATTTGGCGGCTTCTGTCTTCGCCCATTCTTGGTCGCTATCTTGAAGGAGGTGTTTTTTGGCAGCGGTTACTAATTCTAAAGTAGCCTCTAAGTCTTTTGTAACGTCTATCCATGGGTTTAGGACATCGGAAAATCCAAAAGTACCAAAAGTAGTCTTTGCCAGTATTTGGGTATACACCTCTAGCGTCGGTTGGTAGCCAATGTATTCTAATGCGATTTGTATATTGTGTGTATGCTTTTGTCGGTATAGGTGCGCTATTCTATCCACCATTTTTTGGTCTGTATCATATCCTTTTCGCAAGGATGCCAACAAGCGTTGTTTATCAAAATATAATGGTAAATGGAAGGATTGTCCCAACTGCTCTTCTAACCACATTCTGACTGCCAGTACTTCTTCTGTATAATCCCTCCAACTAGTTGTTAATAGTGCCGCCTCTGGAAATCTATTTTCTAATAGAATGCCAATCGCCATGATAACAAATCGGTAATGAGCTCCTTCTGTATCTTTTATAATGGAGGAAGTAGAAAAGATACGAATGCCATTTATGGCAAGTGGCATACCATTATTGCTGTAAGGAGCATCTGGAAACCAAATGATGGGACGAACTTTGTCTATTTCCTCACCGGTATTAGGTAAGCTTAGTTGTTGCTCCCAATACTTGTAGAAGCGTACCGTAAAGCCAAAGGTATAGCTCATCCAATCTCCTGTAAAAGAAATATGTTCTGTGGGTGTGTTTTCTTCCAGCACTAGATCAAAATGGAATGTATTCAGTTTTTTATCTGGCTCGGAAGGAGTAGCCGTGCGTAACATTTTAGTAGGAAAATGCTCTACCACTTGCCGAATCTGTTGGTAGCCCCTAGTCCATTCTATAGGCTTTATTTTGGAGGGTTTTAGGAATAGTTGGAGCATAGATAAATGGGTCTAAGGTACTAAGAAACATAGAGCTGTTGCCACGCTACAAAAGTAGCGTATAATTCACTAATACCGTAAGTTTAGGGAACCAATTCCCAAGAATCTAAATACTACCTACCCCACCCACCGAGCCGACACTAAAATCCCTGCCTCCAACAACTGTAACTCCTTCCGCCCCTCCCCCAACTCAAATCCCTTCACCAAGTACCCTCGCTTAATCTTCAAAAATTCAGAAGGAGGTATCTGGTTCTGCTCATACTTCGCCTCCTCTATCAAGTACAATTGCTTATCAATTTCAAAAATCTCCTCTTGGAAAATCAAAGCTTCCTGCTCCATACGATACTGCTCCAACAACTGCCGCAAGCGTATCCGATCCTGCTGATGCGCCAAGGCATTCACCTGTACAATCGCTTTCCGCTTTGCAGCTCGTAGTTGCTTGCTCTTCTTTGCCTGATACAAGACGCCTGTATTCAAGCTGGCAGAAGGTCGTGGCTTGTTATCGAAGGTATAAGTCACCCCCACATTAGGCAGATACTTCAACCACTCCCCTTTCTCACTTTCTTGAAACTCGGCTAATTCGGCTTGGGTCTTTTGTTCATAGTATTGGACTAGACTTTCTAAGAGTGCGGATTCTGGAGGTAAGGTGTCAGTCAGACTAAAAACAGGTAGGTAGAGAAATAGAGATAAGGAAAAGCAGATGAGTAATCTCATTATTATGTGTTTAATTTGTATCTTGCAAAAACACCCGATTAAGAAATTGTTTTCATTTGGTTTTTTGGGTTATAGCATGTACCGCCTGGTACATGCTATTCTTTTTTTAGTAGAAGGCTTCAAATAGAGAGAATTAGTTAGGTACTTCAAATCTGCACTCCAATTCCAGAATCTGTGCTTTTATGTCGGCTAACTGATTACTATAATCGGTAGGTGCTTTTTCCTTTTCTAGTTCCTTCAGTTCCTCGTACCAGAGTTCCCGTTGCACCATATTTGTGGTACTAGTAATTTGATCTCTGATATCGGATTGGAAGTTAATCAAGATATCGGACACGTAGATAAGTTAAAAAGTAGTGCTTTCACTAATTCCTCTACTTCGCAAGATATACTTTCTAAATTCTGATCTAGTAATTGCTCAAAACTGCCCTCTTCTGTATTATATAGTGGAGGTATAGAATGCCGTGTCAAATCCCCCTTATCCACCAATATCTGAGAATAAAATATCTTCTGCGCTGCCTGCTGCTCATAAGTATCTGCCACCACTCCACAAAACTCCCCCTGCGATAACTGCGCAATCGTCTCTGGCGGAATTAAATAATCTAACGTTGTCGTTTTCCCCATCGTAGTCCCTCGTTTACTATAAGAAATATTCGCTCGTTGCTGGATCGTCTTGCCTATCATATCCGATAGTTTTTTGGCAGTATCCGATACGACTGCTCCCGTAATCTTATTACCGACCGTATTAAAAATAGCATTGGCTACCTCTCGACCATAATCTCTTTCTAGTTGAGATAGGTCTTGAAAGCTTAGTAAGGTACTTATTTTATTAGATCGACCTGTAGCAATTAAATGGTCTAAACCATTAATATAAATAGTCGGTAATTCATCAATAATCAAGGATAAAGGTAACTGGTCTTTTTTGTTGATGACTCTTGCAATTGTGGAAGCAATGAGTCCATATATAGCCCCATAACTTGCCTGCGTTTGAGGATTGTTCGCTAGAAACAATAAAGCGGGGTGATCTGGATTATTAATGTCTAATTCTAGGTCATTGCCATTGAGCACCCAGAATAGTTCTTTAGTCGCTAATCGGGATAATGGAATCCTAGCACTAGCTGTTTGTCCTGCTAATTGCTCATAAGCTTTCTTAGATAAGGCATCTGCAAAGGGAGATAATAATGGTTTAATATCTGTTCGTGTTTGGAGCATCCTAAATAGCACATCATCTGAGAGTCCTAAGAAAATAATGACATGGGGAATAGTGCAATATTTCCCATTTTCATAGCTTCTCAAAAACCATATAATCGCTGCAACTAGATTGACTGCGGAAGAAGTAAAGAAATCCTTTCGCTGGATATAACTTCGATTAATATTTAAAAAAAGGGATTCTGCGGTCGCTAAAGCATCTGCCTGGCTATTAATTAATCTAGGACTAATCGGGTTCACTCGATGGGAGTTCTTAGGGTCATTAAAATTGACCATGTATATTTTGGGTGTATTCGTATAATTAGTGCGATACTGTAAAAAGTAATTATAGGCTACTTGTGATAAATCGGGGTATTTAAAATCATAGACCAGCATCGAGAAACCCTTTTGAATATGCTGCTTGATAAACTCTTCTACTATTGTATAAGATTTTCCTGATCCAGGAGTTCCCAGCACCATTGTTCCTCGAAACGGATTGACAATATTGAGCCATCCATCTTTGGTTCGCAGGTTTACAGAATAGGGGTTTTCTATCTTCTTTTGTTCTTGCTGAAATAATTTATTCTTTTTATTGAACTGATCCTTCATTAAATTACTATAGATGATTCTTCGGATATATAGCAGGCCTGTTACTAAAAGAAGATACCCCATGGAGAGCGTTATAATGTAAGCGTACTGCCCTACTACTCCTGTAATCATCAAGGTAAAGTAGGCGCCGAAATATAGAACGGCACCCAATACTAATAAAAGAAAGTCTGCCCAATGCTAATATGCTCCGATTTCATTCCTCTAATCCCAAAGGCATATACGGCAGCAAAGGCGAGTGCTAATAAATGAGGTTTATAGAAAAAAGCAAATAGTCCTGTATTAACTACCGCTTGCATTCCTTTAATAAAATATTCATTATCAATAGCTGTGAATTGATAGACCAAGTGTAGTACCAATATTAATACACTAAATAGCAACGACGCTAAAAGTGGCGCACTTTCCATAGAGTCATTTTGTACTTTCATAGTATGTTTCTTTAGGTTCTTGTTCTTTACCAATTCAGCTTATCTTCTGAGCTTCCTTTGATCTAATCGTTCTGCATTAATCTTATCTTGTAGGGTGTCATCTATATCTGTAGCAGCTAGGGCAAGTATCGCTTTTCT
>CANNZV010005866.1:0-22806 GCA_947561585.1 Caprella mutica | reverse complement strand
CATTTTTCTGAGAAATTCTAATAGTGTATAATAAGATAGGCTATACTGAGACCTAAAGAATTAATAAAAATAGTAGTAACGTAAATATCCTACTGCAAATGTTCCAAGTGCCTACATTATTCTAGGTAAAAGGACCTAAGATCAAAAGATTTTATTATAATGCACCTGAGATCTATAAATTTATGATAAGTGTTATTGTGAACTAATTACTTTAAATAAACATGTCATTCGGTAAACAGTTACAAGAAAAACTAAATTTGAATATAATCGTATCAAGAAAATCAGTACCTGCATAAAGATAATTTAAAAAAATAGATTTAATCACTAATAATATATCATAAATAGGAAAATCACGTGTAATTTTTATTTCAAACAGTACTGAGGTATAATGAGCTTAAAGCAAATATGATTTAAAATATAATATTCTAAATAAATCGGTCTCTGATCTATTTCTTCAAAATAAATAAACTTTGGCACTAATATTTTTATACCTATTGTGATTGAGATCGAAATGTTTTAAGAAAAGACGAATCTATTTATAAAATACTTAAATAAACCGTTTTTCGGAAGTGTTTTCTTAGGTAAATTATTATATCGCAAAATAAATCAAGATAAAACAGTCTGGCTCCTAAAATTTTAAGATATAATGTATTTTAGTCAGGTAGTATTATCGAAACTAGGTCTGGCATCGAAATTATTAATATAAAAGATGTTTCAAACTAAAATATTAAGATAAATATATTTTCAAACTAATACTCATAAGATAAATGAGCTAATCGTCAAATGATTTAAAAATAATGTTACCCTGCTATAATTTTCGAAAATAAATGTCCATTGGGTATAATATCTCAGCAAAAGTCGTACCTAGGTCTTTGATATCTGTGCAAATAGTCCGGCCATATAATTGAAATAACACAAACTAGCCTAGAGCCTACCCGGCCTGGGGACTAATGCTCTTTGGAACTAATATTAGCTCCACCCACCACCCTCCCCCTCCCTCTCCCACACACAAAGGGGCGGGCCACTGACAACTCATTCATCATCCATGCTCATGATGCTCGCTGTGCCTCTCAGTTCAGACAGAGACGTGGTGAGGGGTGTTACTATTTTTTTGCGCTCCAAATCGCTTGGTTTCTGTCTGAAATATTTGCCATGTAATATGAGTTTAAACAGAGCGAATGCATACTATGAATCTACTTCCCTCAGATAAAAAATATATATTCAGCAATTCTTCTTAATATTTGAAGTGAGAAATACAGGTAGACAACATTTTTATTACACAAATAAAGAGTTATTAGTAGAGCCCGGTTCCCTAGTTCTAACGAAAGTAGTCGAAATAGCGCTTTAAAAAAGTTTGTATAGCTCTAAAAAAGAGTTTTAAAGTCGGTGAAAAAGTCCTCATAATAGCTGAGTGTGTCCTAAAATTATTGCATTTCCTTTCTTTTATCCACATTATAGAAACTTTTAGAAGAAAATTCCACAATAACTATGCCTTTCTTTTTAATTTGTTAATAGCTGATTTAAAATTATTATTCACAGAACTAACGCAACAATTAATGGCAAATGTGTACTTATAATATCGTATATATAAGACTATGAGTTTAATGATTAGTAAATAATATCCATGTTTCTCAATTTATACGTAGCTTTTATTTTACAAGAAACTAACAAGAAGAAAAAAAACTAAACTAAATTTATCCTAACTATGTTGTCTAGTCACAACCAACTAAGAGTAACAAAGACACTCACATAGAACAGCACAAACCAAATGCAAAAACAGTAACATTAATTCTTAATATAATGACTTGATAACTTTTTTAATTAATAAAGCAATAATTAAACTTCATTGCGAGAAATTACCAACATTTCAATGACATTTACAGCTGTTATGCTTAGTCTCTTGTCACTCAAAATCATTTTTAATTTTGAAAAGATTATTTCAACTTTAAAAGTTTCGGATTGTTTCACTTTGGGTTGTTTTGGTTTTTACAACTTGAGCACTCAATTAACTATCACATTCATAAATGAGTGTGTTCAAAGTAACTTCTTTACGGAAAGAGCGAAATTTACCGGTCACAATATATAAATAGGTACCATATAT
The DNA here is from genome assembly GCA_947561585.1 of Caprella mutica. Taxonomy (NCBI): domain Eukaryota; kingdom Metazoa; phylum Arthropoda; class Malacostraca; order Amphipoda; family Caprellidae; genus Caprella; species Caprella mutica. Next base: position 20,705 of record CANNZV010005866.1, on the reverse strand, counting down.
TTATTTTATTGGGCATATCTTCATTCTTCACGTATCATTCTATTTATTATTTAAGAAAACTATATAATATTATACTGTATCGAGTAGCGGTTTATTCATTGTTCAATTCAGTTTAATTTACCAATAATTATGTTCGTAAGTTTTCTATGGAATATTCCTATAGAAAATGTGAATGAAATGGCATACTAATTTAAATGTCTCTTGCATGTATAATTTATCAATTATATAATAATCTGTTACAAATATATTTCGCACGTAAAGAATAGTTTATCACAGTTTTTATAGTCGTTTATACCATAATCACTAGTTTTATCTTATAATTTCTAGTCAAAATAGCGTTTATGCTATAAACGCTACAAAAATTTATTTCTATGGTCAAAATAGCGTTTATAGCATAAGAACTGGAAATCCGGGCTCTAGTTATTACCTTCGCAGAATGCGGAAAGGATATATTTTACACGGCATTTGTCATCTTGTTATTCGCTTAACTGAAAAAGTATTCCACCAAATTTACTGAAATTTAACTGGACCATTGGTCATTGTGCATGAACCATCTGGTAGAATTTTGGAAGTGATCCGGTGAAGGTCATTTATAACTTATAAAGTATTTAACCACATTGCATGAAACTTGGTGGGACGATTGGTCAATGTAAGGGAACCATTTGGTTATATTTTGGGAGAGATCGGTCAATGATCAATGCCATTTATAACTCATAAATTATTTAACCAAAATGACTGAAACTTAGTGGGACGATCAGTTAATGTCCAGAAACTATTTGATAGAATGTTGGAAGTGATTTGGTCAAAGTCATTTATCACTCAATAACTCAAAAAGTAATCAACCATATTAAATGGAACTTGGTGGGACGATTGGTTATTATCCACGAATCAGTTTATTAAATAATTGTAAACGAACGGGTGAAATCTTTAGGTCAAGTCATTTATAAGCGGGGGCAATAGTATGCGTTCTACCAAATGCACGTAATCTAGTTGGAAATGGTAATACGATTGATGTATGGCTCACGTTATTATATAATTGTAACTCCTCAAACATTTCATTTTGTACGAGTTACAATAATGAAATGGCCCCCTAGTCTCAACGGTCTGTCGATTCGATGGAACAATCCATCGATTCGACATCCAAGGCAATCGAATCGATATACGTTGTTTATAGGGGGTTATGATAAGATATATTAACTCTTTCAGACCCACACTTTTCAGAGAAATAAATGTCATATATGCTCAAAGAATTATGACTATACCTAACCATTTATGTAGGTGGTTCAAAATTTGAGCTGCCAAACTTTATTTTTAAAGGTGGTACATTTTCTGTTCCACTGAGCATTAAACATAACCTTTATGGTGGTAAGGAATATTTACCCACCAGTTTTGAAAGAGTTTTTAGGTGGTATACTTTCTGTACCATCTTGCATTAATTGTAACCATTAGTGTGGTACAAAATATGTACCACCAGACTCGAAAAGAGTTGAAATTATGAAAGCTTTGATATAATAGTGTACAGTAAGTAGTCTGTCAGTAGAGAATGAAATAAACTATTAAAATCCAACCTTAGTTGAATATAAGTTACTTTATGTAATTAGTTTGATTCTTTGATTTATATAATTGTGCTGCATTGAACAAACAGTAATTTTATGCACCGAAAAATATAGTTGGCAGCAAGATAAGTTTCGAGTTATCGGACGGTTTCACATTTTCGAGTAAAAAATATGAAACTATTAGATAACGTTTAATTTATTGATGTTCATGGTACCTACTTGTAGCCTTGCAGGTATATAAATCAAATTACCAAACTAATTACCTACCTGTACTGAATTAGAGTTAATCTCATGTTAATATAAAATATTGTCAATTCATTGGCCTGTTTTAACGTTTATCTTTTCAATATACGCAATGCTGAACCTTCGTAACATTTTGTTTCAATCTAACTCATAGAAAATGAAATGTTTAATCAAGGAGTTACAATTCAAATAAAACTTGAGTCGCAAATCGCTCTTATTACCTACCATTTTGTAATAAGAGCGGGGTGTAATAAAAACCGGACTAGTCAGTGGCCCAGTAGATAACAAAGTACAGGCATGCCTCGCTTTAAGCATAACTCACTTTAAGGGAATCGTTCCGGTCTTTTTGACATTTCTTTCGTTTTTTTTTTTTAATTTAGTTACCCTGCAAATCTACCAAAGAAAACTCACAAAAAATTTCATTCACCTAGCACGTTTGTAAGTGTGTCAAACACGCTTCTCAGTTTGGGGGTTAGGTTGTTTTGAGGTTGTTTTGGAGGTTGTTTTTGTGTTGTTTCTGTTGTTTTTTTGCCTCCCATTTATGGTTGAAGGCTTCGTCGCTGCCTGGGTTGACCCCCGAAAAGCATATATATTATTTTTTAAATTAAAAAAAAAAAAAAAAAAAAAAATTAAAAAAAAAAAAAATTGAAAACTTTTTTTCTTCCTCCATTATCTAGGTACCATTTTTCTCAAATTCTCCACGTTCAAAAGTATAGAACGTTTTGGGGGTTGGTGCTACAGAAAAATGTATAAGAGCTAATATGTTCAGACCGAAATTCCTAAGGTCGTCTAGAAGCCCTTTTCCTCTTAAGTTTTCTATAAACAATTTATTTTTTGAAAAAAAAAAAAAAAAAATGATTTTTTTTTTTTTTTTTTTTCAAATAAAAAATTTTTCAGATCGAAATTCAAAAAAAGGGCTTCTAGACGACCTTAGGATAGTAGTAGAGAACATATTAGCTTCAATAAATTTTTCTGTAGCACCAACCCCCAAGCCGTTCTATAGTTTCCCGGGGGGGGTCGAAAAAGAAGGTTTTTCGACCCCCACGGGGGAGGGGGGCCCCAAAATGAAAAAATCTCAAAAGAGAGCATACGATTTTTTTTCACTTTACACCTTATGTTAAAATCTCAGCTCAATCGGACAATTATTAGTGGTACATCCCAAAAACCCGGAACGATCCCCTTAATAAAAGTGGTACGTACTTATTTAGAGTCTTATTTCAAAATAAGAACTGTTCATAGACATAGAACACGGAGACAATTTTTTGTGATTATTTCACGGTAACTAAAAAACATCAAAATTATAATCCATATGAGGTTATTTGAAGCAATTGGTTCAGAAATTCAACATGTCCCATTTTAGGATAAGTTCCGTGTTATATTCGTAATACTCTAATAACTCTTAACAAATTTTCTTTCTACAACTCATAAAAAAGGAGATATGTAATCAAGGAGTGACCATTATAAATTTTTGTTACTTTTAATTGCTTTAGTTACCGCTTGGTAACTAAACTGAGTCGTAATTTGGTAACTAAAGCCTGTAGTTTCTATCTTTTACCATAATTACAAAGGTAAAAGTAAATTGAACTGTAAATTACTCTGAGTTCAGGATCTATTACTCACATTAAGAAAATATCAAATAAATATGTTTACCATTTTAATTTATAACAACCTGTTTGTGACAGAATTGGCATTTTATTTATTTTGGACTAGTGTACTTCAATAAAGGTATGTTTAGAGTGTATTCCTCTAACCATAGTAAGGTTAGAACCTGGTTGATTTAATTTACTTTAGTAGGGGTTTGACGTGTGCTTCGTGACTAAAGGCCATATTTGAGACAACTTAAGGAATTTAAAACAAGGGACTGCAGAACCAGTCAGAAAGAAAAGTGGTTCCATGAACAAAGTCAACTACCACCGTCGGTGACAATCCTCATGGATGTAGGAAAGCTACTACGTGGTTGAAGTCACTTACCAAAGGATGTGACGAAATGGGACACAAGCACCGGTGGTTACATTCACGAATGGCAGAGGACATTCCATGACAAGTAGTCCAAAAAATATGATATTTAACTCAACACCCCACCCCCTCAGATTTGTATGAAAGTTAGTACTATGTGTGCTTGTGCCCAAGAAACTCGACTTTTGGGATTCTCAGCTCTCTAGCTCTTACATTTGTCAAAAGTTATAAACCTTTTGAACTTTTGTAATAAGGGGCATAATGCCTTGTCATCACGATTTTTAAAAGGTCATAACTTTCTTATTATTAGTTCTAGAAGAAAAAGTTTGAAATGATTTTGTTCAGAATCTTCCTGGGTGTACACAATCATATGTATTTTAACTTTTTTGATGAAAAAGGGCATTTACCCTCTTTGACCTTGAACTTTGCCCTCAAAAGTCCCACCTAAAAAAATGTAGATTGAATACTTGACTATATTTTTATTTTATTTTAGTAGGGGTTTGACGTCGAGCTTCAGTCATATCGTACTATTTCGCTGACATCAAAAGGAACAAGGGACTAGAAGAAGAAGTCTGAAAGGAAAGTTGCTTCATGAACAAAGCCACTTACCACCGTCGGTGACGAGCTCATGGATGCAGAAAAGCTACTCCGTGAATGCTGTCAGTTACTAAGGAATGTGACGAAAAGGGACACAAGCACCGGTGGCTGCGCTCACGGAAGTAAGAGGAAAATGAAGAGGTGACAGTAAATGAAGCCTACGAGCCTATCTAACACAAAATCTAAGACCTCATAGTTGAAGAGCATAACCCTAGCGCTATCCTATATAACTGCAAGTAACATTAAAAAAATGATAAACATGGTAAAAATGAAAAAAGACAATCCATTATCTAAATCACAAGAGTTCGGGGACCAAGGGAAGCCACCCCATTTCTCTTCCATTCACCACAAACAGCTTCAGGATAGAGCCAATGGATGCAATACTTGACTATAGGCTGGAAAGTTAGTATTGATACTATTAATAAGGATTAGGGATAAATTTGAGTTCAAAAAGGTGCGTTACACAAAAAAATATAAAAGTAAAAGATAAATTATAATTTTGAAAAGTTAAATTAGAGTAGAGTTTCACAAATTATAAATTTACTAATATTAATAATTAGCTACCAAATATTAAATTTACTACTATTAACAAATATTTATTATTATTTACTATTGTTTATTAACATTTACTAATGTTTATTAAGTAATGTTTACTAATATTAATTAATATTTATGTAATAATATTTACTATTATATCAATAAATAACAGTAATAATCAATCAATAATAGCAACTTTAACTAATAATAGTAACTGTTAGTAAAGAAATTTGATAGAAGTAAATTAATATTTGGAAATTATTAATATTAGTAAATTTATGATTTGGGAAAATCTATTTCAAATTATTTTTCCAAAATTATAATTTATCATATACTTTTATATTTCTTTTTTGTCTAACGCACCTGTTTGAGCTCAAATAAATCCCTTTTAAGAGTAAATATTGTTTTTCCAACCTATAGCCAAGAAGTCGATCTACATTATTTTGTTTAAATAATTTATTTTTGTCAGATGGGGTCTTTGAGGGCAAAGGTCAAGGTCAATGAGGGAAAATACTCTTTCATTTAAAAATTTGAAATAATAAATTTTTACAACTAGGAAGATTGCCAAGCTTAATCTGAACAAAAATCCTGCCAACTTTTTGTTCTATGACTAATAATAAGAAAGTTATGAAATGGAGTTTTTTCAGCACAAGTACCCATTGTATCAAGTTTCATGCAAATCTGAAAGGGTGTGATCTTGACCTTTAGACCACATGTCCTGGAATGCCATAAGAGGAAAATGAAGAGGTGATAGTAAATGAAGCCTACGAATCTACCTAACACAAAAATCTAAGACTTCGTACATGAAGAGCATAACACCAGCACTATCTTCATTTTCAACAAGTAGCATTAAAAAAATGATAAATATGGTCAAAATGGAAAAAAATTGCATTATCCCAGTTACAACAGTTCAGGGCCAAAGGAACGCCACCTCCATTCTCTTCCATTCACCACTGACAGCTTCAGGATAGAGCCCCTGGGGGCTATAAAGAGATTCCGGTTCCGTGAGTCTGTAAGTAATAAAAAAATTATTCATATACATTTAATTTATTTAAAGGTCCCCTCCACTCTATTTTTTTATCTCTATGCATTAGAACTAATGTTCTTGATAATAAAACTGCAACCCATTTCAAATTGGGTTCTATAGTTTTATTATATGTAATTTAAGATTTTTTTCGTTCTTTCTACTACACCTCTGAATTTCAAGCAAAGAAAAAGCCCCCCGGTTCGATAGGCTAACACGATCCGACAAAATCCAAACAATAACAAAGCTGATTGATAGATATCAATGCTACCGGTACCGTATTGTCACTAAGATGTTCTTTGTGTTAATCGAGTTACTTTGTAACAAACTAAAAATGCTTGACAAAGACACCTGCCAACTTAATGAATGTTTTTTGATTAAATTGATTGAATTTCCATTTCAGCGTGATACCACAGCACTTCTATTAGGTATTCGTACATTAACTTAAAATGTACTATAATTTGGAGAACTGAGTCAATTGAGCTTTGGTCTAATATTATACTTTGTATCTATATGACTTTATTTTTGACCGATGGTCAATTTCCCATCATTCAGCATGCATTAGGGCTTAGGCTAATTCTTATGACCTATTATTTAACAACAAATCATGCAGACACTGAGCCACAGATGTAAAGTAAGGTATGGACCAATTAAAGCTGAATCAAACTATGGTGCAATCCCTGCCTTACTCAGATTTACTGTTACCTAACTTTAATAATATAGGTACATAGGCGCTAGCATAGCTAGGCCGGTCTTAGCGTATCCATAACCCGCCTTATCCGCGTAAGTTACGGTAGGTATTCTATTCTAAGATTCACTTTATCATAATAGTGTAGTTCTAAGACAATGGATCTATATAAAGAAATCAATTTCCTAATTAAGTATTTCTTACTAATCGTTTTCGTATATCATAACATTTTCCGATATTGAGAACTGTTAATTTTTATACACTTTCTATTTGAACGCAGATCTGTGATTTGAAATTTTTAATAGGTATGCGCTATGTATTTACGAACGAACATCCTACTCAAGTATACAGGGGGCTTTTTCTTGTAATGAAATTACGAATCTCAGAATGAGAAAAAACAAAATGTGAATATTACTTATATAATTAATTGTGAACAGAATACTTGATCGATTTCAATTCTGTTTACTGCGATATGTTATATAACCTTAGCTCTACAAATTTAAAGCGATATCAGAATTTTTTTTATTTAGAGTGGAGAGGACCTTTAAGAAATAAAAAAAATTATAGGTATTTATATGAAATGAAAAATATTGAAGTTAATATAAAACAAGATGTGTACCTATTTACTATTTACATACATGATGTGCACTGGCAATAATTCAATCAAATAGCTATAACATGTGACACTATTGGTAGATGATGTACAGAATGAATAAAATTTTCGGATCTTGTAAAGATCATGCACCCCAGTATAACCTTGTAAAGATCATGCACCCCAATAAAAAGCTTGTAAAGATCATGCACCCCAGTATAACCTTGTAAAGATCATGCACCCCAATAAAAAGCCTGTAACGATCATGCACCCCAATAAAACGCTTGTAACGATCATGCACCCCAATAAAAAGCTTGTAACGATCATGCACCCCAATAAAAAGCCTGTAACGATCATGCACCCCAATAAAAAGCTTGTAACGATCATGCACCCCAGTAAAAAGCTTGTAAAGATCATGCACCCCAATAACATCTGGTGTGCGTTATTTTTACATGATCCAAATTTTCTTCTCTACAAAATGCACCAAATATGACAAGATATTTTATAATCACATAAGTTATTGCTATAGTGTAGCTGTAACAAAAACTACACTGTCTTTCTTGGAACTGTAAGTGTGCAGTGATGTACAATGAAAAAAGATACTGGTAATTCATTACAATCATACCTCAAGATGCGGTGAATGTGGTAAATAAACCAAGTGTCCATGATATAGTAACTTTTCCAAGATTAGACAGCTTCTGTACATAGCCTGAATAGGTTCTTCCTCCAGTAGATTACTGGAATATAGCCAAATCAAATTTCTGTAAGAGTAATTTGAAATATTAGATCCCTATATACCTAACATAAATATATATATTACTGTAATATCCACTTGCTAATACTGGATGCACTTTTCCACATAGAAAATTGTTTACTCAATAAAAATCAAATTATTATCTTAAGAGTCTATGGGATCTAAGAAAGCCGCCCGATAATAGTTAGCAGTTATTAGCTATATTCTTATTTGGTATAATATATTTCATATTAACAGTAAGTCTATTTGTTACAATATACAATAACATGAGAGTACTTACATCATCAGGCTGCAGAAACTGGTAAAGTGTTCCTTTATTCAACCCATTATTCTCTGAAAAACAATTGAATATAGAAGAAAATTAAAGGATGCTCGCACAGAAAATGTAAAAAATGACCCAAATTCTGTAGACTGGATATATCACATTATATTAAATAACAAGTTATAATTAATTTTTTATTGATGATGACTGAAAAATAGTTTACGATACATACTGAAATAGTATACTATACAATTAGACGTAGAAATCTTAGAATTGTCGAGTAGCTCAAATTCACCTGCCGCAACAAAACGAGGATATAGTTTTTCAGCTTGTTATACTGTACAGAAATATGCGATAAAAAAGTTGCTTCGCCAGTGTTACATTTGGCGACATGATGGTAGTGCTGCATGTACCACCAGTGGCACATGCAGAATGAAGTTTTTATGTATGAATTATATAGAATGAAGTTATGTACTACTGTACATTTCATTATTATCAAAATGGAATAAGATCAACTTATTACAAAATGTTTATACGAGCAATGTATGCAGGGCTGTGGAGTCAGAGTTGTGGAGTCCAAGTCGAAGCTTTTTTGGTGGAGTCGGAGTTAGGAGTCGAAAATTTGTACAGACTCTCGACTCCAAGCTATAAGTCACAAAAATTAAGGTCTATTTTAGTTGTTGTTCATGATGTTAAATATCTCATAAGAACTAGTAATTGCTAATAGATATGAATTAAATAAATATTTAAAGTCTAAACGTTCAAATGACTCAATATTGCTTATAAAAATACTGTAAAACTGTTTGTTGGAATCGTGGAAATTATTTATAGAGGAGTCGTCGGAGTTGGAGTCGATAAATTCAAAATAAAGGAGTCCGAGTTGGAGTCAGAGTCGAACATTTTATGCACCAACTCCGCAGCCCTGTTAGTAATTACAAGCTCTGTACTTCGATACACTAATTAGTATTAACAAGATCTGTAGCTACTTAGATACACTAGTTAGTATCAACCAGATAGGTATTTAGATACTCTAGTTAGTAAAGTCAAAATAACTCACAAACACAATTTGGAGAGTCTTAGACAAGGAGATGAGGCATGTTGGTAGGAAGGCCTGTATCTAGCGAGGTGACAGCAGACTTAGGTCCTGTAAATATTAATTATATCAGTTGATTTGAAATATGTAGAAAGAATATATATAAATTAAACATTACAAATTAAGAAATTATGAAAATATTCTTCTTTCAAATAAAGTCAGTAAAATATACTGAAGACAATTTGTCTCCAAAGAATATCTTTATATCAACTCTGTCTCCAATAATTAGCTACTGTAAACATAGGAATTAATCAGGAAATAGTCAGCAAGATCTTTCAATGATATATTATCCCTAAAGTAAGGTCTCCAAAAATCTATGGCAAGTGGCGACATGGATAATTTGGCTGATCCAATAATTTAGATCAGCCAATAATTTTGAGGGAAAATATATCCTTGTAAGATCTTGGGAGACACTTTCCTAATTAATTCCTATGTTTACATGTATTTATTGGAGACACTTTGTAGAATTCTTGTTATTTTAGAAACAGATTTGAAAATATTTGGAGATGAATTGACAGGGTGGAATAATGGGATTTTGTGCACCATGTTCCCCTAATGCAAATGTGGCACAGTGGCAGGAAAGTCGTCAGCTTAATGAGAGAATGGATCGAGGTCGCCCTATTTAAATTTTAGGATACTTTAAAGAAGAAATTTGACTTTCTAAGTTTCTATTCAATATTTTACACTTGAAAGCAGGTTTGCAAAGCGTGTCCATATTGTCGAAGATCTTTGGAGACATATTTTAAGGAAAATACATCTTTGTAAGATCTAGGAAACGCTTTTCTAATTAATTCCTATGTTTACATGTATTTAATGGAGACATTTTACAGAATTCTGGTCATTTTGGTGACAGATTTGAAAATCTTTGGAGACAAATTGTCCTCAAAATAAAATCTTGTAGACAGATTTGCCACACTTTGCAGACTGGTTTGAGAGCAACCTTATGATCTATGTCTGATAGACTGATGCATGCCTATCTCTTTAAACTTTATTAGGAATTTTTTACTTGTTATTCACAGTTTTTCAACTTGTTTTTACCCCTCAAAAGTTGTCAATATATTGGAGACTTTGTCCATACTTAGAAACATGTGTAATGATGGGTTTTATGAGTGATTTACTTGTAGGTTTTTTTTACTTTACAGGTTTTTCAAATTATCTCACCCCACTATATTGGTGACTTTTTCCATACTTTGAAACATGGTACATGTGAACATCAGATTATTAGAACATAGAAATTAATTGGGAAATACAATGAATAAGTCAATGAAAATTGCCTTGAACACTACAAGATCTTGCAATGTTATATTTTCCTATAAAATTCCATGTTTTCTGGGCATATATTTACCTAAAGAAAAAAGTATGGTAAATTTGTGCTTTAGGTCACCACCAATTTTAGATATTTTGACACTTTTCATAGGTAAAAGGAACCATTTGAAGATGCTATTCATGAATAGCTACCATTTTTTGTGGAAACTATGCGTTTTCGAGATAAAGTGCAATTAAGTTTTCAATAGCGATAGGTTAGATTAAGTTTAGGGGTCTGGAAAGGTACATTAACATAACAAATATGTATAACGGGGAAGTGCCTCCCAACAAACCTCCCCCCCCCCTCATCAGCTCATTTAACAATCATGATGTGTGCAGTACAAATAGTGGATGCAGTGCAGTGAACAATTTCATGGCAAGATGTTCCAAGTTAAAATATTCCAGAGAATCTTTTGCATCAGCTCTGGTCTCTCAAAAATAAAATCATAATCAAATTACTATTTATTTATAAAAGTATGATCAAGTCCGATGTTATAATCATGCATCAAAACGAAAATATTTACAAATAATAATACAGTTTTTTTAAATTTATACTAGCTACTTGTCTTCTAAGTGAACTTCCACACATAATTTAAAACCAAATTCTAATTAAAATATTTAAAAGTTTACCAGGGACAACCTGCCGGGCATTCTCTCCAGTACCCACCCCAATCCCCACTGATATAAACTAAGCAGAGAATTGGAGTGGGACCTACTGGGAGGGCTTAAGGGACAAACACAATGCGGGAAGATGCCGGCACCAAGATTTCATGCCGCATTGGCATGCGGCCGGTATGGCACCAAGATTTCATGTTACAAAAATCTAAAAGACGGAAAGCCATGTGTTTTCTACAAACTTGATGTTATTCCTATCCAAGATAGAACAGCAAGTCCAAACTTGCCATTTTAATGGCGAGTTTTTGACAGTTTTGAGCCCTTCAATTGCAAATGGTGAGAATTATCTAATTTTCTTCTATGCTACAATGTTATTTTGGAGAGAATCTATGATAAATTGATCATTTTGGAGAGAAATATGGAAATTTTTGGAGAGCAGGAAAGACAAATGGAGAGTTTATTTATTAGTGATACTATTTTAAACGTGAGAAGGGATGAAAATAACATCCCTACTATGGTTTTAAATGAAATGTATATAAATCTGAAACTTTTAAAATTTGACGATGTCGCAGACTACTTTTTAATGAAATTTCTACGTAGAGCATTATATGACGAGCCTCATCTTTTAAATAAATATTTTACGGACTTCATCCCTTCTCACGAGCATAATACTAGAACAAATAGGTTTTATCTTCCTCCAATTCGAATAGAATTGGAGCGGAATTTTACTATTTTTAGATCCATAGAACTGTACAATAAACTTCCTTCTATTTTAACAGAACCAATGTCAGATTTTAAATTTAAGAAGCTTTTTAAAGAATATTGTTTTAGTAAATATAGTTCTTAGTTTTTTATTGTTTGTAGATTTTTAATTAGGTTTCACAAGTTTTAACTTTCACGAAACCTTAGCGGCAATTAATTTGTATTTTTGTTTGAATTGTGTATTTTTTCATTTTACTCTGTATATATTTTGTAAGCTCAAATAAATAAATAAAAAAAAAAAAAATATTACTTGCAGGAGGGCTAGAAATAGCTGTCATTAACTAGCCAAAAAATGGCGAGAAAGAACATGCTTTATTACCTGACAACTCGAGCCTTTTCTTTGGCTAATTATATATCAAATTAAAGTCATCAATGCCTTTCTTGCCGTTCTATTGGCTATGTAATGTCAGCTATTTAGAGTCCTTCAATTGGCTCCCTGCCTACTCAGTATCAATGATATATAAAAATATACTTAGGGACAGAAGAAGAAACATACTAAACAGAAATAATCACAATTTACAGCCTTAAACTAGGTTCTTGCTAGTTAGATCAGACAATTTGGATATAAAGTAATGGTAAAAAAATATATTGAGGTTTATTACCCAACTTATAAGGCACCGTAATTCTGTATTTTAAACTTCCAGTTTCAGATGACAGTCTCTCAGATCAATTTTGGTCAAAGGTAGCCCTAAATTATAATGTAGTTTGTTGTGTCCAATAGTGTGTTGACTGTTGAACTGCACATTTCATGATTGATTAATGACCTGCGGCACATCCCCCATTACTGTATTTACACATAGATCAGTATCAAAGAAATAATATAAATGTAAAATATCACGGATAGAATCTGGAAACAGATTCGATGAACAAAAATACATATGATGAAAAAAATTAAATTTGGTGGCCAGGTAATAAAACATGACCAAACTCATCATTTTAATGGTGAGTCTGTGACAATTATTTTGAGTTCTTCTTTTGCAAATGGTGAAAATTATCTAATTTACTCCTATGCTACCAGTTTGCAGAAACTGGTGAAGTGTTTGTAATCATAGAGATCTCTTATTCTGTTCATAGCAAAATTAATGTAAATATAGAGATTAATTCAGAATTGTTTGTAGCAAAATTAATGTAAATAAAGGAATTAATTCAAAATTGTTCGGAGAGAATATCCCAAATATCTCCCATATTCTGCAGACTGGCTATGCTACAAATACAATATTATTTGGAGAGAATTTATGATAATTTGATCATTTTGGAGAAAATTGGTGATTTTGGTCCTTGGAGAGAGCTGGTCTGTATTAGGTGCACAAAATTCCACTGACTTTTTGAAAAAGCTGATAAAAAATTCACCATCAATTTTCAGTAATTTGGCTGATCCACCAACATTTCACCCATTTTTCCACCAAAAATTAATGGTAACATAGGAATAAATAGCTAAAAATCCACTGACTTCGCCAAAATATTATTTTCCTCTAAATACAGACTGGTGGAGAGGCAAATGGCGAGTTTATGAGATTATTTCTCCAACAAAAATTAATGTTAACATAGGAATAAATAGCTAAAATTCCACCAACTTTGGCTTTTACTATGCTAGAATATTATTTTCAAAGAGGGGAAAATTCCACCGACACGTTAGTGGAATTTACCACGAAATACAGACTGGTTTATAAGCCATACTCCAGTTTGTATTTGGTGCACTGAACTCGTTACTCCTCTGACTTTTTTAAAAATCTGATAAATAGCTGCCAACATTTTTCCAGTTTCTCCTCCAAAAATTAATGGTAATATAGGAATTGATAGCTAAATATCCTCAGACATTACAGGAATTTTTTTAATTAGAAAATCGAAATATCTCTAAACTCTTGACATATCATTGAAATAATTTTTTTCCCTATAATTTACCAAAATATGAATGATGTTTTGTATTGTTAACCATGTACAGTGATCAGTTATGAACTAATAAGTATCTATATGCACTTTTATTAAATAATTCCATATAAAAACCAAATAAACCATAAACATTGTTTTTTGTTTTTTCCAAAAAAACCTTTGGTTTTTAATAACCCTGGATACCAATTAAAATTATATTTGAAAAATAATAATTACCAACTACGGCAACTAGCCTATTAGGTATAGGTATACCTAGACTTTTCTTACGCGATCGAAAATGTGAAACCGTCTGATGATTCGGAACTTACCCTAACTCACTCATAATACATCTGATATACCTAGGTACCAAACTGTAGACTGTAGATACCCAGTCTGCAGAATATGATTCTGAATCTGCTACTGTGAGTCAGAGAGTAACTGTCTCTCAAATTAAAATCTCTGCGGGAGAAGAGACACATTCTGCAGACTGGCACCACAGTATGGCGCCAGTCTGAAAAGGAAGCCTCTTCAGACCCAGGATTTTTTCCAGAAATTGGGATTTGGGCGCAGCAAATAACATGGGAACATAGGAATTAAATAGGACTTGGGCGCTGGATTAATCCAGAAATCCTGCTATACTTTTCAGACTGGGTATGGCGCACCACTGTATTTTAGGTATTTTGAATACAGATTAATGATAAATGGAGTGAATTTGATAATTGTTTTATCAGATTTATGACTGACGGTACCTGAATCCAATGAATTTATACTACACAGTTTAATTATTTGATTGAGATGTTTAATTTGGAATAGAAAAAAGAATTTATCATAGAAAACTGTAATTGAATTTTTTTGGGGTAACTATTGTAAACTTTCAATCTGAGGTGTAAATAAAAACTTATTAGTTAGCCGTTAGGTACCTAGATGTATCAGAGGGTGTATCAGACTTACTGATATAAGAAATTTTCATCCTGAAGAAAAAGAATGTACCTACACCATTTGTTTTGATTGTCAACTAGGTATTAGGTTTAATAAATCCATTTAATATTCGTGTAAAGGTATAAAATTGAATAAACTTATAATAGAAACGTTTATATACTTTAGAAAACAATTACCTAATACCTAAAATAATTTAAATAAAGGCCGAAAACGCATGGTTTGTTTATAAAATTCAAATTTGTAATCAAAACAAAGAGTGTACAATCTTCTTCTTGAGCATCAGATTAGAGATTCGCTCAATTGTTGCTCACAGAGTATTAAAAAACTTTTAAAACAAATTATAAAATATAAACTGAACCGAATTGTATGCGCTTTGAAGAATAATGATCGTAGACCTTAGTTCTATAATATTTTGTTATAAACTCATTTTTTTCCCGGAGCCTGGAGAGGACCTTTAATAGAAAGTACAGTGGTGCGCCGTATTGTAGTGCGCCGCTCAGCTTTTAGATACTGTTGAACTGTAACACACTGATATGAGAATTAAGCTTAAATTGTGCAATATAATCAGATACCTAATAGTTAACACAAAAAACACTAACTAAGAGCATAGAGTAATGATATTTACTAGGAGCATGGACTATGAGTCACTTTTTCTATTCCATTTTTACAGAATTCAAAGGATAACCACGCACAGAGGTTTTCTTTCAAAATCGCCATTTCTAGTGTAAGCGTGTTGCCATGGAAATCACATACAAATTCCAGCACTCCATTTTACACACAGAAAACCTAGATCTATTAAATAACTGTTTGATAAATTAGAAATAATTCTAGTATAAATGATATTGATTAATTTTTGACATAGTTTACTATATTCCTATCTGCTTTTTAAATTGAATTGAATTTATTAATTTCAACATGAGTTTTTAGAAGACTTGTATGTTAGAGTGGTGAATTCATCGAAATTAACATTAACAATTTTATATATCATATTCGTATTCAGAATGTTTGATTCAGTCTACAGACGATAAATGGTCCATTTTCAGGATCATAAAAAAAGTAGAATAAATATGGTGGAAATTAAACATTGAACAAGAAATTAATGGGATAGAAACGCAATTACTTTATAATTCATCGAATCAGGCAAACCGATTGCTAAATAAGACTAATGTTGTTTGGAAATAATTTACTCTAAATTATAACCTCAATTTTTTTCAAGTATAGACACATTAAATTAAGCTATGTCATAAATATCGAGTAGTAAATAACCTGAATTTGAACACGATTGGCCTACAAATCTTGCAAAATATTTCATCTTTCGGGAAATGGTTTTCAGATTCAGTAAAATCAGTAAGGATGAAAATAATGCTCACAAAGCTGAGAAAAAGTGATTTACTAATATTGAAATTAAAATAAAAAAACATTGCGTTTTTTTCTGAAATTCATAACTTTATTCCGAATATTTAGAACCGAACAAAAATTTCAACTTTACTAAAGTTTTTGATGTTGAACAGAATGTAATTATCATAATTTGAAGATTCGTTAATTTTCGAAGGTAGAGATATGTTTTCGAATGGGACTGGTATTCATAAACTAGCTTCAATTTCAGATCAGCCTTTTGTTTTTGGATGGCTGAAAACCTTGAAATTCAGGTGGCCCAATCATAAGTCAAAAGTGTCCCCTAATTGATGAGATCCACGAGTTCAAAGTATCGTAATATTGACTATTCACATATCTGAATCCTAATATTTGAATGACTTTTAAAATACCAATAAAATAGAAAAAATGATGCGAATAAATTTAATAGAACCACTTCCGTAGGATCATAATAATCAGTCAGATTTACAATTTTCAGCCTGTCCCTCTAGTACTTTTGATTAAAGTAAACAGGTCTATTATTCGTTCGCATGTTCGAATCCCAAAAATTCCTTTCGACAGATAATAGACAATTATCTACTCTATCTATTGTAGTAATTGAATCTGGAAAAGAAAGTTTTTTACTTAAGTTATAAAAGAAAAACTATAATGCACATCATACCAGACAGTTCCGTCATGTCTTCTGCATCTTCAAAACCCTTACTTCATTATTTTCCTTAATGAATGAAGTGTCGGATCAATGATTGGAGTGTCGGAGTTATATAAATGGAGTATCAGACCAATGAATAGAATTTCGGACCAGTGAATGGAGTCCAGGACAGAGGTATGAAGTCTGGGATCAATGAATTGAGTGTCAGACTAATGAATGGAGTCTCGAACCAATGAATGTGATAACGGAGCGATGAATGGAGTGTCAGACCAATGAATAAAGTGTCGGACAAATGAATGGTGTCTGAGAACGACACTCCAATGAATGGAGTGTCGGACCAATGAATACGGTTTCGGACCAGTGTATCAGACAATGGAATAGAGTGTTGGACCATTGAGTAGAGTGTCGGACCAATGAATGGTGTCTCGGACCGAAGAATGTTTTGGACCAATGAAGGGAGTATAGGATCAATGAATGGGTTGTCAGACCAATAAATAGAGTGTCGGACCAATAAATGGAGTGTCGAACCAATAAATGAAGTGTCGGACAAATGAATACGGTGTCGGACCAGTGAATGGAGTATCGGACAAGGGAATGGAGTGTTGGACCAAGTAATGTAGTGTCGGACCAATGAATGTTGTCTAGGACCAATGAATGTTTTCTAGGACCAATGAAAGGTGTCTCAGACAAATGAGTGTATATTCGAACCAAATAATTGAGTGTCAGACCAATTATGAATGTGGTGTCGGGCCAATGAATTAGGTGTTGGACCAATTAATTAGGTGTCAGACCAAAGAATCGGGTCTCGAAGCAATGAATGGAGTGTCAGTCTAATTAAGGGAATGTTAAAAATCAGGTAGAATGGGAGATAATTAGGAGAATGGGTAAAATAGGTAGAATGGGGGAAAATTAGGTAGAATGGTGTAAAATTAAATAGAATGGGGTCAAATTAAGTAGAATGGGGGAAAAATAGGTAGAATGGGGGAAAATTAGGAATCTATGGGGAAAATTAGGTACAATGGGATCAGGCGCATATATACAAGGGGGGGGGGCATTTAGGACAGATGCCCCTCCCCCCCCCCCCTCTTGAGGTCTGAACTTTTTAAAAATAAATCTACGGATTAATAAAAGTATACGGATTGATTCTACAAATTGAAGAAATGTCAATTATTTGATTATTTTTAATTGCTTTTGACATGCTCGAACACTGTATTCTATCAAATCGTCATTTTTAAATTGCGAAATATGAGAAATTAAATTGCTTCAAGTCGTATTATGTATAAACATTTTGTTCATAAAGAGTAGATTTTTATTGCACTAATTATATTGGCATTGATCTTCAACTTCAAAAATGTTTTTGAATTTGAGAAGAAATGCATCATCCTGTACTCTGTAGTTTGCCAAAACACCTTCTTCTTCAACAGTACGCCAAAAATTCATGCTTCACTCCCAGATAAGTGGAAGGGTGGCTTAATCTTACCACCTGAAAAAGTTCACAAGAGTTCGTGGTTTATTCAATGAAACTGGTTCTATTCACAATAAAAAGCAAATGAAAACAAAACCAATAAAACACAAACTGCAATTCAGGAGGTGAAGAGTTTCTTCGAAGAAACCACTAGTTTTTCTCTCAGAAAAGCTTTTCAGCAGATTTCATCCACACCAAAACCACGTGGTGGAGGATCGCCATACATTCATTTTGTTTCCGTTTTTATCATTGAACTTCAGTTCGACCATTAACAAAAACCACATAAATAGCGGTTTTGTGAGTGGATTATGCAGCAACCATCCAACATTGCCAATTGAATCGTTTGGACAGACGAGAAGTTAATTTGCCTCCATCAAAAACACATCGAAAAAATACGAATGAAAATCCTCGAAATATCTGGAAAACAAATGATAGGTATGATGCTAAGGTAATGATCTTCGTTGCAATTATGAATGGAATGGTTCCAATTGTTCAAGCATTCCTTGAGGAATATGGCAACTTGTTACCAGTTAATTGTTTTCAAAACTCTGATTGCTCCAGCACATTATTTGGCCCAGCCTACAACTTCTTCACTTTGGTGGATGCAAGACCACATTGCACAAATGCAGCTGTAGAATTTAAGGAAAAGTTTCGAGGTCGAGTGATTAGAAAAAGTACGGAAATAAAATTCCGGGTCAGCACACAGTCCAGATCTCAACTCTTTGGACTTTCACATATGCACAAACTCGAGTTTATATATAAGAAAAAACAGATCCCGATGAGTCTCTTATACAATGTGCTCAAATCTCCGGTCAAAAATATAACAATAAGAATCTCAAGAAAGTATGAAGAATGTTCTGAAGCGTGCATCGTTCTGTCTTCACATCAGAGAGGGTCATTTTCAACATTTTTTGTAGGACCTCAGGAGATGGGCCTCATATGGTATAAGACAATAAATAACGAAAAATAGTAAAAATCCTTTATTTTCCTTCAAAGTGATGCATCTATAATGGTATTTGACTTATTTTTAAGTGCTTCTTATTCGCAATTAAAAAATTACGTATCTGATGAAACACAGAGTAGCAGTATGGTATTGATTAGTTTTGCTGCAGCCAGAGATGGGCGGGAAAGTACTTCCCAAGTACCAAGTAAAAGTACTAAGTAACAAGTAAGTACTTCAAGTACTACTTGAAGTACTTTCTAAAAAGTACTTTGAATAATTACTTAGAAGTACTTTTTACAAGTACTTGTTACTTTCCAAGTAAAAAGTACTTTGCAAAGTACATTTTTTTCCTTTCAGTCAGGAGATTTTAAAAGATTAGTTCTAAAATCTCTACGAAATTAATTCTTTTTCTCATCAAAACTGTATTTACAGCAACTGGATAAAAACTAGAGTTTGAAGAGGTCTAACATGTTGGAAAATTGTTTGTCAAGCAGTAAAATTGAAAACTTTTTCAAACTGTTAAATCGAAAACCAAGAATGTAAGACATTGTATACTTTTATGTGACGGTGAATATTTATATATTCTGACATACAATCATATATATGAGACTATAAGTTATATTGACCAATTTAAGTACATTGCATATAATTATTTTGTGATACTTAGATATCACAACCAATATTTGCCAAACACATTGACGAATTATAAGCGTGTGGACGTGTACAGTGAGTCGCTGTGATGAAAAGAGTCACTGTGATGATGTACTATCGGAGTAAAGAGTCACTGTGATGATGTAATATCAGAGAAAAGAGTCACTGTGATGATGTACTATCGGAGTAAAGAGTCACTGTGATGATGTAATATCAGAGTAAAGAGTCACTGTGATGATGTAATATCAGAGAAAAGAGTCACAGTGATGATGTACTATCAGAGAAAAGAGTCATTGTGATGATGTACTATCAGAGAAAAGTCACTGTGATGATGTACTATCAGAGAAAAGAGTCACTGTGATGATGTACTATCAGAGAAAAGAGTCACTGTGATGATGTACTATCAGAGAAAAGAGTCACTGTGATGATGTACTATCGGAGTAAAGTCACTGTTATGATGTAATATCAGAGTAAAGAGTCACTGTGATGATGTAATATCAGAGAAAAGAGTCACAGTGATGATGTACTATCAGAGAAAAGAGTCATTGTGATGATGTACTATCAGAGAAAAGTCACTGTGATGATGTACTATCAGAGAAAAGAGTCACTGTGATGATGTACTATCAGAGAAAAGAGTCACTGTGATGATGTACTATCAGAGAAAAGAGTCACTGTGATGATGTACTATCAGAGAAAAGAGTCACTGTGATGATGTACTATCAGAGAAAAGAGTCACTGTGATGATGTACTATCAGAGAAAAGAGTCACTGTGATGATGTACAATCAGAGAAAAGAGTCACTGTGATGATGTACTATCAGAGAAAAGAGTCA